>JAQIUQ010001229.1:330000-395000 GCA_030378365.1 Hybognathus amarus | reverse complement strand
GTGAGATATAAAGTCAGAATTGGGTGATATAAAGTCAGAATTGTGAGATATAAAGTCAGAATTGCGAAATATAAAGTCAGATAAATTGTCAAGATATAAAGTCAGAATTGCGAGATATAAAGTCAGAAATACAGAATTGTGAGATATAAAGTCAGAATTGCAATGATATAAAGTCAGAATTGCGAAATATAAAGTCAGTAATTGCGAGATATAAAGTCAGAATTGCGAGATATAAAGTCAGAATTGCAGATATAAAGTCAGAATTGCGAAATATAAAGTCAGAATTGCGAAATATAAAGTCAGAATTGCGACGATATAAAGTCAGAATTGAGAGATATAAAGTCAGAATTGCGAAATATAAAGTCAGAATTGCGAGATATAAAGTCAGAATTGCGAAATATAAAGTCAGAATTGTGAGATATAAAGTCAGAAATACAGAATTGTGAGATATAAAGTCAGAATTGGGTGATATAAAGTCAGAATTGCGAGATATATAGTTAGAATTGCAACATATAAAGTCAGAATTGTGAGATATAAAGTCAGAATTGGGTGATATAAAGTCGCAATTACTGAGAAAAAAGACAGAAGTGCGACTTTTATCTCACAATTCTGACTTTTTCTCACAATTGCGACTTTACATCTCACAATTTCTGACTTTATAACACATTATTGCGAGTTTATATGTCGAAATTCTGACATCTTTTCTCAGAATTGTGAGATATAAAACTCGCAATTGCGACTTTTCAGGCCAATTCTAAAGGGAAAAAAGACTTTTCCCCCTCAGAATAGTTTAAATCTCACAATTCCTGACTTTATGTCTCACAATTCTAACTTTATATCATGCATTTCTGACTTTATAACACGCAGTTGCGACTTTATATCTAGCAATTCTGACTTTATATCTCACTATTTCTGACTTTATAACTCGCAATTCTGACTTTATATTCTCGCAATTCTGACTATATATTACGTAATTCTGACTATATATCCTGTAATTGTGACTTTATCTACTGCAATTGCGGCTTTATCACAATATCGCGACTTTATATCGATGCAATTTTCCTGACTTTATGTCTCGCAATTCTGACTTTCCATCTCTCAGTTCCTGAGAAATAATGTCAGAATTGCAAGAAGTAAACTCGCAATTGTGAGAAAAAAGTTGCAATTACCTTTTATATTTTTCATTCTATGGCGGAAACAAGCTTCCATAGAAACAAGCTGCACTATAATACCCAACAGAAAGTTGTAAACAAAGTAACTTTATATATTTTAGCTGGGAACTGTATATTAACATAAGTAATAAACAAAGAATAAGTGCATTTTCTGATTTTTTGATTTTCCTTTGCTCTATTGGGTCAGTAAGACCAGACTTTTTCTCTTTTGAAGTTTTTTAAATGATCAAAAGGAGAGCAAAGACTTACTTTACATTGTTATAAAACATATTTAAATGAGCGTATTGATATTTACTGGAATGATTAGATAGAACTTGTGTCACTGAAGATTTAACTAATGGCTGCTGAAAAATTATCTTTACCATAACAGGAATAAAATTAGAAAATTATTTTAAATTCTATTAATAATGTTTTACTGTCTTTCTGGTCAAATACAGGCATCCTTTGTGAGTACAAGAGGCTTATTTTAAAACATCGTATAATCTTACCGACCTCAACGCATTTAAAATGGTAGTGTATTAATACTGTACTTTGAAATAAACTGTTTAATATGGTACTTAATTGGTTGCTTAAAAATGGTTCTCTTTGATTTACTACTGAATATACAAGATTATATGAGCCAACTCAATATTACTGAGATATTAATAGACCCTTTAAATTTATGCTACTGAATGTGTCCAGATTTTGCATCTTTTTATGGAGCTTCTACACTGCCATCTTTCAGATGGGCAAACAGGAACAGCTCTGGTCATGTGACTTATCAGATGATGCTCCAGATTATATATGGTGTTTTATACCACTTACCTTTCTTTATTGGGTTTAAGCCATTCTATGCATCAAACAGTCTAAAGCTGAGACCAGAAGGAGGCTAGCCTGGCTTTTGGAGCCCCTTTTTCATCATGCAGACCGATTATGACCCCAGTGATCTGCTTAGTCATCCAAGCCCCGCTCTCTGCCCTTTAAAGAGAGTGGATAAGCGCCAGCTGTTTGGCCCTTCTGAATGGTAATGTCTTAAGGTAAACAGTGTTGTTTTCTTCTGCTCTGTCCTGATGTGCCCTTCATTCACGCTGCAGTGGTTTTGCTTTATGTTGGACCCTTTATGCTTGGGCTATATTTTCCCAGTACTTTTCAAGCTCCGGAGACCTTGTTTGTTATCCAGTGCTGCAAGATAAAGTCATACTGAACTTTACTTGTCTCTCTGTTGCAAGCTATTAGTTAGGTTGGACAGATATGCTATCATCTATTGCTAAACCCAGTTTGAATCATAGGCCAGGATCCCCTTGGTGGTGCATTGTGTTTACACATCTGGAGTTGGAACCACACTTGCAAACCCTGTCAGACCTGCCTCCTAAATTACAGCAACAATGCAGACACCGTCCAAGATTGAGTGTCTGTTTGCTCTGCCCAGTGCCTGGTTCTCTTTTTTTTTCTCGGCTCTGTGCACTAACCCTTATTCATTGGCCCAGCAGGTGTGATGTGTCCAGATTCCAGATGGTTGTGCAGGCTGCTTCTCCCACTGGCAAGCCAGATGCAGCTGTTTGGAAGGCAGACTGATTGATTTCGCTGCAGCCTCTCGCTGTGACCATGCCTGGGTCACTCTGCATACGCCCCCCTTGTGCACTGACATTTACCACAGAGCAAAGGATTCAGTCCAGGCTAGAGAAGGGAAAGATGCAGGAACGTTTTCTTGCCCAGCTGGGGGCGGTTCACAAGATATTCTCGACTTCTAATCGGACATATTTGAAACAAAGACATCAGTAGGGAGATGGTTTGGAGTGGAATAATGAATGCACACTTGATATTATCTTTGTGGGTATTTTTCCAGTGGTCAATGGATATTTGGAGTTTAGTGTAATGATGTTGTTGTCAGTGATGATAACTAAATGATTTTGTTGTATCACCGTTTTTATGATCGAGAATCGCGACGATGACTAGCTAAAAATAGCTCCAAGGTGACCAAAACATGACGTTTTCAAGTTTTCGTTGACGAGATGTTATGGAATCGAAAATGATTAAGTCTGACATTCATAATGTATGTACTTTCTGCCTGTTTTGTGTGAAATCTGTGTGTTTTGAGCTAAAAAAGTATCAGCAATGCTGCTGTTTCCGCGCACCAGATTCCACACAACAACAACACAGCAGTTTTATCGTAGTTTTTGTGTCAATTCAATGGAGTTCGAACAAAAACTAGGATAAAACCTGTTGGAAAGCATATTTTGCAGCGATTTTTGTGTGAGCATATCAGTGAACATCCCTTACCACTCGGTGAGTTTCACGTCTTTGTAAACTAAGTTTAATGCGTTTTATGAATGATTGTTCTAGGTGGGGTGCTAACACACAATCCTAAAATTCTCGGGACAACAGCATTTGTCCAAATTTCAATCTTAACCATTCTATTTCATCAGAAACGATCTTTAAACAGGGCTTTAAGTGTAAAATACCAAACTGAACCAAGACCAAATACAGTGTTTACAATATTCTGGGATTGTCTTATTTTTATGTTCAACACACTTCAAGTGTCATGTTTGTATCATACTTTATATTCAAGTATGCATTCCTAACAACCTAGGTTCAATGGACCTTAGTATTATTTATTTATTTTATTATTTTGTTTCAGAATATTTGCAACTTTGCAGTTTGCACAAGTTAAAGGAGAACTCGGTGCAAAATGAACATTTGGTCTAATAAAACATTGTTACCTAGACAACCGTTCTCTGAGATTTGTTTTTATGATAATTTAATGTAAAGCGTTTTATCTCTAAAAACTGTTTAGCATATAACGCTTAGTACTGGGAATTGACTAAGTACAAAGAAATCACTAGTTTATACCACTTACAAGGCTCAAAATAGCCCCACACTAACACAGTAACATAATAATGAGGATCCATACATGCAAAACGAAGCATTGAGAACTTTGTAAGTGTACAGACCGTTTAATAAGAAGATACTTTATAAAGACAGTTCACTTTATGTATACAGACAGGAGCCAACTTAGAAAATAGTCTCGATGATTGGATCCCTGAACGCTGGTTTTAAGGTTAGCTATTGTTTTATGAATTGCAATACTTGCTTAACCTGTCAAACCTAAGCCCATTTCCAGTGCTCTTTAACATAAATTAATTTGTTAAAGACTAAGTTTTTTTCTTTTACTAAAATTGAATAAAACTTGACTAAAACCTTTTGGTGTTTTTGTCGACTAAAACGTTACTAAAACCTTTTTGTTTTCGACTAAAACTATTACTTTTATAAGTGACTAAAATGTGACTAAAACTTAAAAGCATTTTCGTCCAAAAGACTAAGACTAAAACTAAAAGGGCTGCCAAAAACAACACTGGTTTAGTGGTCATATGTGCATTAGCCTGAGGCCTTTCTTTGATGCAGTATTGGAATATTATAGACCTTGAAATGTATGTTGAAATTGTACATCTTTTAAGAAGGCCAGATGAACCATATGGGGATTTGAACACATGCCCAGGGTCAAGACTCTCTAAGTTTGCCATTGAAACCATAACCATGTTCTAGAGATGAGTTTTTAAACATTAGAATGCCGTGTCATGCACAAGATTCTGCAAAAGATGTGAAATGTGAGCGCAACAGTCAAACACATACATCTAGTGCATGTTTAAGTTGATCAATTGATCTTAAGAGCACTGTGATAATCAACCTTTTTTAACTTGAGGGCTTCCCATTGTTCCCCACTGGCTACCAAATATTCAAAGGCCCCTCATATACACTAATATGTCTGGTATTTCTGCTGTAACTTCAAAAGAATGGCTTTTTAATACGTCTTAATGACATATTGCATATATTAACATATTTTATTTCAAATCTTAAATTTGTGACTCCAGTAGTTATAATTTGTATTGTAGCATGACTGGTTTAATGGGAACAAACTTGCTGTCTAATTCTTTCTGCTGTCTGAACAGCTACATTTTGTTTGAAATTCAGAGTTATTTATGTGAACAGTTTGGTGGTTATTAAATTTGAATGATGCAAAACTCTGAACCACAAAACATAAAAATAACATGGTCTGCAAGTGTGTTCCCCCTCAAACTTGTCTGCAGAACAAACTGCTACAACATAATTTAAATTGCAGATTAAACTACTCCAGAACATAGTAAAATCTTAATATAGAGCTGAAGTGAAACTCTGAATGGCTTTAATTAACTGACAAAAATGGCTAAGCATGAAACTTAGGCTGAATCCCAATTCACCCCTTGGCCCTACCCCTTGTTTTCAAGTGTACCCCTTGGCCCTTAAAACGGAGTTATAAGGGCCAAGGGGTTGAAATATTCCCCTACGAAATGGAACAACCCTTCATGAACCCGATACGTCATCAGTCGTCGGCGATGGCTCTGCCGTTACAGAGTTTTAACAGGATTTCTCCATGACAACAACTGACAATCAGCGCAGCTGCTCTAAACTTTGAATAAACATGATGATTATAACATCCCTTCCTCGAAATGTATGTCTTTTCTGATCGGAAAGGTAATTTAATACACCATTTCTTAATTTAAACGACTATAGTGTTATTATAAGAGTAAATACAAGTGCGTGGTGGAATCATCTGGCGCTAAATTTAAATGTTTAACCATTTGCGATCCATCTCACCGGTGATTTGCGATGCATTCTGTGAACTTTCTCATAGCCCTCCGTTTGGAGTGTGCCTCTGAAAAATCTCCGTTTCGAGGGCTATGTAGCCCTACCCCTTCGCCCTACCCCTCGATCTCAACAAGAATCGGGACACCCTACCCCTAGACGTGAACGCGCAAAACGGAGGGGTAGGGCTAAGGGGTAGGGCCAAGGGGTGAATTGGGATTGAGCCTTAGTGTTAATACAATGTGGAAAATATATACTGTATTTGCGGCTCTAATCAGAAACTCACCCTAATGCCACAAACTCTTCACACACTTAAGGTGCTGCAGCCATTCCCAATCAGTTTGTCTGTGAACTCACATGACCATATTGATTTTTTTTTCTTGAGCTGACATTTACACCAGACTCTGCCTAGTGGCTGTGGCTGCACTGGCTTTCATCAATAAAGTCTTAACCTTAATCACACTTCAGGCCTGTCACAGCACCTGCCCAGAGGCCATCATCACTACTCTTTAAAAAGACAGCCTCCCTGCTAAAGCCTCCAGGGCCCATTGCAGAGTGACCGTCCACACAGGTTCTTCAAAAGCCACATGCCCAGAATAGACTTTTTTACCCTGCGTGTAAATGTCATACGCTGAACACTACTGGGCAGAGTTTACTCGGCGTGTATGCGGCATCTGAGCTACTTCCCACAGAATTATATCTAAGACCTGGAAACAAGGTTACGTGTATTGGCGCCCCGTTACAGGAATCAAATCAAAGTATCTTTTAGTACTGTACAATTTTAGCCGGTCAAAGATGGACAATTATGCCCTTTAAGTATTCCTAGATTGTCGATGTTAACAGATTCTCTGCTCTTGGTTGGATAAGACAATTGAACATGAACACATAGTTGGATTCAGTTTGATTTAACACAAATTCGGCTGTTTCAAGCACTGCTTATTTATGTATTTGTCTGTTGTGTTATTAACTGTGTACATGTCTTGAATAATTACTTAACCTCAAGCTGTATGAGCAATATTAACTAATAATATGATTAATAATACATTAATATTAACCCACCAAGGTCGTAACCTCTTGCAATAACAAGGGAAATTTTGATGATGGTCATCAATCGGTCATGGTCACGAATCTTGTCATCAAGCTGATGGGTCTTTTATGGATGAGTGAATACAGTGATGCTTTTAACATGACTGTGGTATGAAGAAGGGATGATTGCTAATGAGAGACGTACCAGTGCTACACGCAACGCAAGTCCCACGGATATAAAGTAATAAGGACATTTCAGTGCTAAATTAATACTCACACAGGTCAGTTTATTAGACGATTTAAACTTGAGGTAACATCGCTGTTTCACTTGCTCTAACAGTTACACTATCATACTAAACTGCATTTGAGTGTGTTGAAGTTGTTTGTTAGTTAACTATATGAGACTAGCAGTAAGCTAAATCAACATTAGAATAACATACAAATCATATTTTAACATTTCATCATGTTGAACTACATAATATTGATTCGTTTTATGTAACGTACATTTGCTCACCAGTGTCTAATAAACTGACCGTATTTTCCGCACTATAAGGCGCACTTAAAAGCCTTTAATTTTCACAAAAAATTACAAAAAGTGTGCCTTATAATCCGGAGCGCCTTAAATATGGATAAATTAGTTAACAACGCTCCGCGTTATTAAATTCGCCCGCAACTCGCGCTCATGTCCATCTTATGCGCCAAAGTTCAACCTCGTATAAATCAGGTTATGTGTGTCTCCTGCTCACGAGCGACATTCCTTTTAGCACATCTAGTTGATGCATAGACGCAAACCCAGTCAAACGTTTGACTGCAGTATCTTATGCGCCTTATTATCCGGTGCGCCCTATATATGAAACATTTTCTAAAATAGGTCATTCATTGAAGGTGCGCCTTATAATCCGGTGCGCCTTACAGTGCGGAAAATACGGTACATGCAATACTCTGTCGAAGTTAGTCAAGGTCTCGAAAGATGCTGATCTTCGTTTTAGTCCTCTTTTTGTTTTTAAAGTCTGCTTTCCATGGTCCATAATGTTTGAACAAAACAGCAGCAGCGAGGGTAATGCGGATATGATGTCATTGACTGGCGACTCTCGACCCCTGCTCACACATCCCGTTTTTTTTTGTTTTTTTTTGCAATTTGCTTACAAATAGTTGGAAACATTTGGGATATTGTAAGTAATCAACTAAACAAAATATAACATTGGCCTAGTGGTTTTTGGATATTTTACTCCAAAAATCCTACATATTGTACCTTTAACTTTCTTAATTGTGTGTTCAATTGCATATTAGTTTGGCAATGTTAAAAATTGTAATGAGAAGCATGACATTTCATACTGTTGGTGTCTTGATGACCCTAGATTTAAGAATTGATATTCACAACCTATTTTACTTTCGTAATGTAATGTATTTCCAAATTATATGAAATGGTTATTATATTAGTGGATGTTGCATACCTAAATGAAGCTACACCAAATGTTTGTCAAAAATAATGCCCAAATAGCTGTCTGGATGGTGGTTAACAGTCGTTTACTGAAGTGAAATCAGTATCATTTTGGGAGAGCAAGTTATTCGATTATGAAGATTATTTTTTTTTAATTAATTAATGTTGACCTAAGCACTTCGGAGCTAACTTCACTTGTATATCTTTTCCCTTTGATGCTGTTATAGTATACATTTGCAAGGCTTTCTTAGTTTATATTAATTTCTTTCTGACTTATTAAAGTTGCTGATGGCTTTAATGAGCTAATTAATTAAAGATGGGATTCTCTGAGCAGCATTATGGGAGATGATCTATAAAAAAATTAATAGCCTATTCTACCATCATTATGGCTGTGTGATAATAATGTTGATATCAATTTGTTCTGATTTAGTAGTTGAATGGCAGTTAAAAGGTTTTATTTGGACTCTAGAAGATAGGGGACACACTTAAAGCTGTTAGCTTTCTCTTTTAACAGAGAATATAGTGACATATTGATCTGATACTCGCCATATATGTGGTTGTTGCTTTTCTCTCACCCAATAAAGCTGGTGAACTTTATTCGCTCCTCTGACATCTTTATTTAAGAGAAAAATCTGTGGGGTAAGAAACAGAATCCATGAGTTTATCTGCTTCTGTAAGTGCCATCAATTGTGTAGAATGCAACTCTACCACAAAAAGTCTTTACGTTCAGCCATCTGCAGGATTGTTTCTCAACAGTTATATTGACCTTAAAACCCTTCAATGGAAATCAAGTTTCCCATTTTACTCCATATGGTGTAAGACTGAATTCGCTAATGAACCTTTACAAAGGTTGTACAATTTAGGCGAGCTGTAAAATGTAGAATGGGACATTAAAATTGCTGAAAGAAAATTAATCTTAGCATCTCACGAGTCATGCGTTATGGCTATGCTCTCATCTGTTACTTTTATTCTCCAGTAGTTTCAATGTTAGAAGGTCTATTGAGTACAATGCTGTAGACCTGCTAACTATTGCTTTACAATGCTGTAGTTTCAGGAAAATATGTTGGTTCCAGACTTTCTATAGGAAGAATTAATCCAGGCATTATGGGTAAGCTCAGAGTTAGTGCCTCAGATGCTGACCTCATTGATGAAGCCAATATAATCCAGCTACCAAGCATTGCAGGATTTCTAATGTGCTTGATTTGCATGCATACATTTTGATGTGGGCCTTGGAAAAGTACTAAAGCTAACGAATTAACGAGTTTTGTGAGATAGTCATCAAGCTTTTTCCCCATGCAGGCTCAGTGTTAATGTTGTCAGAATGCAAAGGAAGGCACACATTTAGATATTCAGTATCACTCAGGACTTTATAGCGCAGTTTATGAGCGGAGACGGAGGATGGGTTTGAACTCTGTTTCCCCTCAGTGAAGCAAAACAAAAAGCCAGTCTCTCTCAGGAGGAGCTGAGTAAACCATAACCTCTATATCACAGCGGAGTCTTATAAAGCCATTGCAAAGAAATGGTATTCATCAGTTTTGATGTTGTTTTCTGTCACTTTACTTGTCTTGTCCCTTGTCACACGTATCTCTTATTATAACAAACACATCCCATGCTGCTTCCTTTTTAGAATTTTCCTCAAACTTAAAGGCACAGTTCTTCTAACAAATGTCAATTCTGACATTATTTACTCACCCTCATTCCTCTATGACTTGCAGAGATATATTTAAGACTTTACATCATTTAGTTTGTTTTACAATAAACAGACACTGAAGCTTTCAAGCTTCAAAAGCTATGCAAAAGCACATGAAGTTGCCCATAACAACATTGTGTGCTATATTAAAAAATTTCCAAATGAAAGCTCTGTATGAGAAACGGAATAAGCTTTAAGTAACTATCTACATGCTCTCAAACCATTATTTATTATCTTCGGTCCTGTAGGGCCGGGTGTCCTGCAGAGTCTTTAGCTCCAACCTCAATTAAACACACCTGAACCAGCTAATCAAGGGTCTCACTAGGCATAATAGAAAACTTTCAGGGCAGGTGTGTTGGACCTGGTTGGAAGCTAAACTCTGCAGGACATCGGCCTCCAGGACAGATATGGTGACCACTGCTCTAAACCATCGGTTTCCAACGGGTGTGGGGTTGAGTTTTTGCAGAACTACGCCCCCTCTAGCGACAAGCGAAACTGAAATCAGAGGTGTGCGTGCTCATGGATGCACGTTTGCACGAGCTGTTCATCCAACGCATTCTCATCCCAAGGCGCCATATTTTGACACTTTTGCAAAAGCGTAAATATCCAACGCACATGGCACCCTTTAGCGGCAAATGAGACGGTTAAGTTTAGGTATGGGGTAGGGGTAGGGTTAGACCACTAGGAGGCACCTTCTGCCCGATTTATTTTACGTCATTTGGTGCTAAAGGGTGCCATGTGCGTTGGATATTTACGCTTTTGCAAAAGCGTTGTATATGGCGCTTTGGGATGAGAACGGGCTGGTTCATCATAACCAAAGGAGCATCAGCCACACACATCTTTTGTTACAGTCATAATGAGGTAATAAAGTTATAAATCTGCAAGTAATTTAAAATATATGAAAGGAAAGGCATTTAAGTAAATTACACACTGGTGTGTGTTAGGGGGAAACGGGGTGGTAGAAAACTTTGTTTTTTGTTTCCATCTATTTCCATGTTGAACTGTTTTATGTGCTTACTGTATCCACTTATGATTGTATTATAATGGAAACACATTCATGAACCATAGAAGTTATTACTTTGTATAGGATCCGTTTGAGCCCTGAGCAGACCGGAGATCTCTCCATTTGTTGAAAGCTTCCCGATGTTGACTCTCGTCTTATTCCGATGCCTGGCACTAGACAAAAGTTGTCTTACGTGGAGTTTGTGTTGGGGTTTGGAATGAACTACAAGCCAATCTCTTTGAATCCATCTTCTTCTTTTGTGCAAAGTTGACTAAAGTTGTGTCACTCGAGTTGTCTTCTCTGATACGGAGAATGGCGGCGAATACACAAACCTGCCAGACATAGCATGCCATGAAGGCGCATGACGTCACGCCCAGTCTCAAATTCGAGCCCGAATCCCTCTTATTTATTTTACTGGACAGGATTATAGAGGCAATCACAGTAATCAGAGAAGGGCTTATTTAGCCCATCAGGCAACTGTTTAATCATGTATAGGTTAGAAAAACACACCTTTAGAAATAATGCACCTTTAAATAAAAGTCCTTAACTTTTTTCTGTTCAAAATGTACAGAATTTATATAATAAGCAAGTTCATCATAAATCCTTTTTCCAATCTGTGTTTTTGTCTTATCCTGAACCACTATGGTAGACCTATAATAAGTGTTTACATTGGGACTATTTTACACTGGTTCGGGCCGCTGCGGAGTAGCCCAGTACCTGTGTGACTCATCATAGACTTACAGAAAGTAGTAGTTCCGGCTACAATGTTCTCAAAAAATATTATTACGCATTGCAAGTTTATCATTGCTCGCTATATTGCCAAAAGCGTAAAAAATAAAGCCTCACAAATAACATGCAAGTACTGAGGCCCCAGACATCAGTCATTTAGTAATAGCCCATATTCGTTCTCTTTTTTTACCTACACATCAGTGTGAATATTGTTGTTTTTGCATTTCAAATAGGGCCAATTTATAGGCTTCTCCTAGGCTTACGTTTTTAAATTACAAAGGGTCTACTGATGTTTTTGTTATTGTATTTTCAACATTATAGGCTATTATTTGTGCATTAACATATCTGGTTATAGTAAACATACTGCTTATTTGAAAACAACATATTTTGTCATCCGTGCTGCGAGCTTACAAGAGCGATAATATCATTAAATGTGAAGGGGGCCCTAAAATATTTTCTTGGGAAAAAGGGGGTCTCAGACAAAAAAGGGTTGGGAACCACTGCTGTAAACCATGGCACGAATCAAAAGAGTTGAAGATCTTTTTAATTAATTTATTCTGTTAACAAAACCAATCGGACCAATTGGTTAAGTACAACTGACTCGATCAAAATTCAACTCACTTATTTAAAGGGATACTCCACTTTTTTTTTTGGAAATAGGCTCATTTACAACTCCCCCAGAGTTAAACAGTTGGGTTTTACCGTTTTCAAATCCATTTAGACGATTTTCTGATATTTAGAAGAATATCAGTAACCAGACAGTTTCTGGTCTCATTGACTTCCATAGTAGGAAAAAATATACTACGGAAGTCAATGAGACCAGAAACTGTCTGGTTACTGATATTCTTCTAAATATCAGAAAATCGGCTGAATGGATTTGAAAACGGTAAAACTCAACTGTTTAACTCTGGGGGAGTTGTAAAATGAGCCTATTTCAAAAAAAGTGGAGATATCCCTTTAAAGGATTATGCATTGCAGTATTTAACAGTCCAATGGTGGAGAATATTTTTTATCTGTCATTTGACTTAATGATATCAGAGTATTTGGAATATAGCGCATAAAGTGACATTTTTATGTGCTCTTCCAAAGAGGTAAAGCTTCAGTCCTCCTTAACTGCAAGGAAAACAGTCTTAAATATCTCCTTTTGTGTTCCATAGAAGAAAACAACATCCCACAGGTTTTTAATGACACAAGGGTGAGTAAATGGTGACATGATTTTAATTATTGAACGAACTATCCATTTAATTCATCCCCTTTGTCGTTCACAAGCAGTACGTTTAAAGACGAAAAGAAGAGACTTCTAAAAGTGCATTTAAATGTTTTGTTCTCTGCACCAGCAGGGGACATTGTCATTTTCTAACCCCAGTCTCTTCGATCATAGCCCACCAGTGTCGTCATCTCTTGTTGTGTTTAATAAGGAAATCATGCTGAGTCATATTATTAGAAACTAATGAAGTCTCCACACAGCTGTATCATAGAAATGAACCGATAAGGTGACCAACATGCCAAGCAATCAATTAAGCTTTCCAATTCAGACAAAGAAGAAGAAAAGTGAGTGTTATTGAGGGAGGGAGAGGGAATAAGTCAAGGCCAGGCAGCAGGTGGTGTTCTTGCTTTGAACGCCCGTCTCTGTAAACAGCCATGCAGCGCAGATGAAGGCAGGCCTGCACAATACCCTTGCGCTTGGCTTTCTTTTGTCACATCAATCTGAGTCACAGATTTCTGTGGACATGGGTGCAAATACACTTTATTTTCTATTACCTCATTTCTCTGTCCTCCCATTGGATATCATCTGCATCGACACCAACTTACTCTTATTGACACACATTTTGACCACTCACACAGGACACCTTCTATCTTTAGTAGTTTAACAGAGTGCAACAGAATTGAACAGAAGGCACATTTATATGTGTTTGTATATATAACTATAACAATGTAATTATTATCCTGACTAAGAAAGTATATAATGAGGAATTAAGAACATATTAAGAATATAATTAAGAACATATAGTAATTAAAAAAGCATGTCTTTTATTATTTTAACTATACATTATTTTTAATCCACTTTTTAAGTGGCTAGCCAGTGTCGGCATTTTTAATAATTTCCACAAAACTTTCATGGATCCCAAAATATTTTTTATTGAATGAATATCTAAATATGCAATTTATATAAAAGAAAAGAAATAAGATGCCGTTTAAAACAACAACGACACAATATTTGTTTCCAGCTTAATGCATTCTTTTTATTCGATCAAACCTTGAATGTGCTCAAGTTTCATTAAAAAAAGCAACATTTTGAATAAAATGACTTGGGTCTATGACCGGATTGCATTCAGATAGATAATTAAAACATAGATAGGGTAGATTGCATCCATCAGCATCCCCAAAGCTTCACAGTCCTATACCTCTTCTGTGTCGGTATTAGGGATGTGCACAAATATTCAAATTTTCGAATATTCGATATGTAATTATTATTCGAAAAATAAAATACTATTCGAATTTTGAATACGTTGCTTTGCTGGCCGTAAAATGCAGTCCATGATAAATCCTAAAGAACTAACTCGCAGTTACAATTAAATGCACTGGATGGCGCTGTGGAGTGCGTTAACAAGTTGTCTTTGATCACATAATGTTGTCGTCTGCCTCGCGAAGTTTGGAATTAACGTTACTTGAAAAGGATCTTACTAAACGGAATTACTTTTGATCAAATTAATTAATTAACCTGAGTTATGATATCATCACCATGAGAAATCACATGAAATCCAAACAGTCGAGTGAGGAAAGATCGCTGTTCATCATTGCATCACAACTGCAGGTAAGCGCAGCTGGACCCCGCGTGATCAAAGATGTGAACTTATCTAATAGCAAAATGATTTTGAGACATACTTCCTTTATGTTTCGTTAAGGGAGACCGGTTTAAGAACAGAAAATGCAAAGTGCTGTTAGAAACACCGTTCTCTTTGTGTCTCTGAAACGTCTGTCAGCGCAGCGTCTTTTCTCACTCGAACATAAAGTGCTGGCGGCGCCCCTGAATGTAACGTTAGATATTATTGTTTTTCTCAACATAAACGTGAAACAATATAAACACGATATTCAATAATTTGCTGACTCGTGTGTATGTGTGTATGTTCTGTACGATATCTGACGCAATCTGCTTTATTAGGGTTTTTTTCCGCTCGCGCTGCTTGAGCATGCTTTTAATAATGCTTTTTATATATATGTATTTTGTTTACACATAGGCCTAATGTTTAATGTTTTCAACTAAAAGAAAACTTTAATTACTATTGTAAGCTTGTTGTGTATTGCCTAATTGTAAGCTTGTCCAGAAATTGTGACAAAAACGTAAAAAAAACAACAAAACTTAAAAATAACGTATTTTTCGTTAAACATAATTTAAATAAATGAATATTCAAATATTCGATTTTTATGAGCCTGAATATTCGAATGCAATATTTTTGAAAAATACCCATCCCTAGTCGGTATCCATTTTGTAATGTTTTTGCTGTTTAATGTTTGATGATCACGTTATTTTACTTGTGATTAAGCAATGCTTATACCACTTGTTTCTGCTAATTCTTCACCTGTGTTTTGATCTGGAGATGTTGTACTCTTTTAGAAGATGTATAATTGCTCCCCCTACGTATAACATTGAAAACATGGATTGCTGGAAAATGTCCATCAATGGCATGGATGCGTTGTGTCATAAATGACAAAAACTTCCATCGATGACAGAAATATAATAAAAGGATCAACGTATTTGGCTGATGAAAGTAAAAAAAAATAAAAAATGTTCATCAACGCATTCTCACACAAAGGCGTCACATTTGACCATGCTTCAATATTTGACATTTTAGGCGCCCTTTAAATGACGTGATCCTGACGGCGTCATCTAACTGATGCTAAAGGAAAGCGTCAGTTAGAGGACACGGTTAGGTTTAGGTCTGGGGTGGGGGTAGGGTACACGCGATCCTCAGGGCGTCATCTAAAGGGCGCCTAAAGCGTCAGATATTGAAGCATGGTCAAATGCTTCCCAAGGCGTCAGTTAGGTGACGCCTTGGGTGTGAGAATGGGCTGTTCTTGTGCACATTTACCTTGACCAAAAAAAAAAAATAAAAAAATCAAGATCATGTCTTGTGTGAACTCCCCTTTAACTTCCCTTTTACAATTTAATTTAAACTCTTTTTTCACAATTTTTTTTTTTTTTGCTGACACTTTGCCTCAGGCAGTTTGAAGGACATAACATAATTAATGTCCAATTTTTTCCCTCTTCTTCATCATCATATTTCTTTTTTATTATTTCTGAGAGAGGGCAAACATGTGCAGATATGCCCTGTGATAATATTTGCTCTGACATTTGTTTTTTTGTCTGAATGGATGTTTAAATTTCTGTCATGCTGTCTTAAATGCATTGTTATCTCTCCGCTGCTGAGGCAATTCAAAGTATATTTGCTTCACATGCAGTAAAAAAAGTCATTGAATTCCCAAGTAACTAAACTAGATTCTGTTCTCTTTCAAGGAACTCCATTAAGCAAACTCCTAAAGGACTTCCGAAGCATTGGGTAGAATAGAAACAACCATAAAGAGGAAGCGTCCTTATTTGGAAGCGTCAAATTTAACACCCTGATGTATTTGCCATTAAATCAGATATAAGCTTTGTGAGTTTAACGAGACGTCATAGTGGTATCCGAGACGTCACTTAGGGCAGTGCTGTTTTAGCAGCAAATTAACCTGAAGAACAAGAATGATAGTATTTTTATCCATTTCAGTAAACACAGCATTTTTGTCAGATTTAGCTCATTAAATGTAGGAAATAAGCTAAAATAAGCATTTATTTCCCCCCTCAAAATACAACGTGCTGAGATCCTCCATTATTTTTTCAGTCTGTCATATCCTAGGGGACACGTCAAAGAGAACTTTGTGCCGTATTGCTGAGTGTGCGAACGCAAATGGCTTTTTTTCAGCTGCAGTTTTTCCTTGAAACTCTGACTTGCTGTAGTAATAACATGCTTGAAGCTCCCTAATACTGAAGGTCCCTGGCATGAATTCTTCTTTCAAGGAATTGCGACAATGAAAAAGCATGCAATCTCACATTCAGAATGCTCATCTGAACACGCAGTAAGGTGCAGCAGATGATTGAGAGCTGCCCTGTTATTGTGCATGCCGTGTCCCAGCTGGATCCTTACAGGGTCCTTCCCGCCCTCCACTCTCCAATTCAACAATCCACTAAGCAAATCAAACCAACACTTTGACATTATCATCTGATCAGATATAGTGGAGCGGCTAAGTGCTTATGTTTGGCAGAATCGTTCAGTTTATGATACAAGCGTGAATATTGGCATGAGCAGTCTCCATGGGTCACTTGACAAGAAAATTGTCCGAGCCACTTGAAATTTCAAGATGGCGGCCATTTTTCAAAATGGCCGACACCCTAGTGGAGCAGTTAAGTGATATAGTGGTTTATTTGGCGATACAAGCATGAAAATTGGCATGATCAGTCTCTGATGGTCACTAGACAATAAGCCACCCACAGCTACTTGAAATCTCAAGATGGCGGCCATTTTTCAAGATGACTACCACCTAAGTGGAGCAATTAGACTTAAAGCTACACTGTGTAACTCTTTTCAGTTTATTCTTAGCTAAAAACACATAGTTCTTTCAAAAATATATGTGCTCATTAATGTATATTTACTTCGTTCAAGTAATAAAGTATTCTCATAAGTCTATAATATGCCATTGAAAATACATACGGGTAAGGGTCGCTATTTTGCCCTCTCCATCTTGAAAGTACATTAGCCAAACAGGGACATACCCGTTAATTCAAGCTTTGTCTTTCGCGTTTATGTCTGAGAGGTTGAACCGAAAGCCATTTTAATCTTGGACTACATTGGCCACCGTAGGAGTTAAAACGAAATCGGAATTGAGAGGAACAGAAACTAATATTCACTGGATGGTCATTTACCCTTTCACCGCTAGAAAGGGGTAAAAATCACACGATACAAGCTTGAAAATTGCCAGGAGCTGTCTCAAAGGGTCATTTGAAAAGAAACTGCCAACAGCTACTTGAATTTTTTTTTCAAGATTACCACGACCTAAATGGAGCAGTTCAGCAATATAATTGTTTAGTTAGTGTCATAAGCTAACACAGTCTCAACCCAATTCGTCAAATAAATGACGTCTTGGGCACGTCTTTTGACCATTCGTCAGATATATGCCTTTTTAGGGCCCCCTTAAACATCAGTAGATGACGATTTACGGGTCGTCATACAACTGACGCTTTACCTTTAACATCAGTTAGGTGACGGGTTGGGTTTAGGGTTAGGTTTAGGTCTGGGGTAGAGTTAGGATCTGATAACGTCATCTACCGACGTTTAAGGGTGCCCTAAAAAGGCATATATTGACTAATGGTCAAAAGACGTCCCAAGACGTCAGTTATATGACAAATTGGGATGAGACTGCGCTGCATAAGCATGCAAATTGGTATGAGTGGTCTCTTGAGTAATGATGACTTTTATTGATGGGTACAAGTTGGGGAACAACAACAGGAAAGGAAGATTAAAGTGACTGGGAAATTAAAATTGCAGTTCTGGAAGGAACTGAGACCATTGGAACATTAGCAGTTTCTCTGGATTTACTATACGTATGTGTTTGAGTAATTTTTGTTTTGTTATATAAACTACTGACCACATTACTTACACATTACTCATTTACACATTACTATTTCAAATAAATATATTGAAATTTAGAAAATATAAAAATATTTTCAGAAAATGACAACTGGCCAAAATGACAAAACAGATGCCATGGTTTCAGAAAAGTTTATATTCATTTAAAAAACAAAACAAAAAAAAAAAAAAAAAAAAAAAAAACACAAAACCAGTGTTTTAACTCAGGAAGAGTTCAAAAAATCAACATTTGGTGGAATATTTCTGATTTCCAATCACAGCTTTCGTGTGTCTTGGCATGCTTCTTCTACCAGCTTTTCATGTTGCTGTTGGGTGACTTTATGCCACTCATAATGCAACAATTCAAGCAGCTTGTCTTTGTTTGATGTTTTTTGACCTTCTATCTTCCCCCTGATCACATTCCAGAGGTTTTCAGAAGGGTTCAGGTATGGAGATTATCTGGACATAACAGGTGTCATCCATCTACACCTTTATTGGTTGGGGAACAGTGACTACGTTTACATGCAGCCAATTTTCGGGTTATGGTCGGGTTAAGGTCACTATTCGGGTTTCTGAAACATTAGGAATAACACCGTTTACATGCGTGAGCAGAGAGAGTTTTTCCTGTATACATGGAATTTCAATATCCCGATGTAAACGGCGACGCGCGGTTCAGCGTCTAGACGTACTGACAACCTTAAGACGCAAAATGGGTAATTTCCAATTCCTCTCCAAAGACAACAACAGCACACGGATAATGAATAGTTTGGGAACCAGATGCGATCGCCTTTGTTTGCGCTTAGATGCTGGTAACGTTACTGAACTCGTTTCAAAAGTATGCTGTGCTGTGTCTCGCCATGTTTACTTCCGGTATACTGCACGCAGATTTTTGTATGTGCCAAGAAGTTTCTCTACTCAAAAGACCAATTGCGAATAGAACATGCGCAGAACACAAATCACATATAGGGATATGCCAATACGCGTTTATATGACCAAAAATTCGGGTTAGAAAAGGGGTACCCAGGTATAATATGCCGGTTCTTAAAATCCGGGATATGAGCATTTTTCTGGGTTTTGCCGGTGTTTACATGGCCGTTTGCAGACCGGGTTATTGCTAATATCCTGGTTTTGAACGGGTTATTGGCTGCATGTAAACGCAGTCAATGTCAGATTTAGCTCTAAGGAAGAAAGTGTCATTGTGCATTTCAATGTTGTTTCATATTACTTTGATGAATGTGTAAATGTCGCAAAGATCAATAATTATGAGTTCAATTCAGCTAAGCAACTCTACAGAAGATAATGTCATTTCACTATGTCAATCATTTTGCAGCTCAAGTCAATAGAGTCAGTGCAGTTAAATCGGATAATATTCCGATATAGGTATTTTGCCCATGGGAACGGTCCGCCCGTTGTGCTTTAATGTTTTTTTTTTTTTTTACTTTTAAGTTATGAAGAATAGCTTTTTTTGGCTACAAAGCTGCAATGTGATTGTTCATATCCATTCATGAGTAAAGGTCGTTAAGAAAGCATGGGGTTTTACAGAAATCACAAAGTGAGAAAACTAAGCCAAAGCCTTCATTATTCATGAATGCGGAGCTGATGATTTATGCTCTGTGTTTCTGATGTATTGAATCTGTGTTGAATGTATTCCCAAAGAAGAAACTATTGAGGGAATCTCTAAAATTCTTTCTGTTTGTCTAGAGTTGTTATGTATATAGAACTGAGAGGAGGAACAGGGCTGTATATTCAAGGATGGCATGACCAGAAATTGTCATTGTCAGAAAGAATTCCTTCTTCCCTTCAACTGAAAAGGTGATTGATGGTTAGCAAAAACAGGTGTGAAAGAGTAATAATGTTGCAGGAAGTAAAAGAGGAAGATGGACATAAAGGTTGGAACAGCATGGCTCTCTGGCTCTTACAAAAGGGAAAATTGTGATCTTAAAAAGCTCTCCATCTACCATTGACCTAAAAGCCACAAAACATCAATTTCCTCTGAGTTTTGAAAGCTGGATGATTACCTTTAGTTCTTAATGAAGACAAGCTTTGCTTTCCTGGGTGGAAGGCAGCTTAAAATTAGTATAATTGACCAGAAAAGTAGAATTGTTGTGCTCTCACTCGCCTTAAAAGCAGCATTTAGTCATTGCTGGGTTGACAGAAAATGGATTTGCTGATCTATTTGAATTACAATACTAACCAGGTTTGGTTAGTGCAGTTGAAGCTATTTTTAACTAAGAACTGGAAAATAAAGTGCCTTGTTTTTTTGTTTGTTTTTTCAAAAGATGAAATTAACAAAGGCAAAATCAGGTTGTATGATTCCTTTATACAGAAAACCTTGACTGTGTAGTTCAGGTCTGAGAATAAATTAGTCAGAAAAGTGCGCTGAATGTAGGCACATTTGATTTATCTATTTTAACGGGTCAAATGAGAATTTACTTTTACTCGTAAAGGTACAAATATGAGAGAGTGGAAACTTAAGCACATGCAAACAATTTCTAATTCACTTTACTAAAGTTACATTCCTTCAACCACGTACAAGCTAGAATCATGACACTCATTCTGTAAATGTTAAGTTCTCTGTCACACACACACACACACACATAATTTTGTGTGTTCTTGTCTATTCGAGTGTGAAAGAGAACTTAATGCTCTACTGGTGCGCTGTCTGAAGTGACTTTCTGTGTACTGTATGTGTGTCAGATGTCTCTGTTCACATTGAGCCGATTCCACATACAGCACACCTGTACAGATTTGAGTTATTTTTTGCATTGTATGTCGCTTGATAGCGTGTTCATACTGTATATTAACATTAATATTTGTATTAAATTATTTGGTTACTCTTAAATTTCGATAGTCCACTTTAGACATTTCTAAAAACTAATAGTAACTTTGCAAGTACTTATCAACTAACTCTCATTTGAGTATTAGTAGCCTGTAGTAAATTGTTACTGTTGGGGTAGGGTTACATCGTTTCTAGTTTAGAAACGGTTCCTATTTCGGTTATGAGTACACATTATTTATTTTTAGTTAAAAATAGGTCACTGTGCCACAAGCGATAATGGATAATTTACCTCAGATTTTGAAAGCATATAATATAGCGTTCAAAATTAATTCTATGCAAACACACAACTGTACTTCATAACAAAATTAGTCAATGAGTGACTATATTGATTATATTGAGTATATTTGATTTTTAATAATCTTATTTCTTGTTTTTATTATGTTCTTACCCATCTCCAATGTTAGTGCGGGCCAGCATTGCGCTATTCACTGAGAGACTCCGCCCACACGCTGTTCTGAATGGCTGTCTCACTGTCACGTCTAGTGTGGACAGACACACTTGCTGTCGCTGGAATTTTATCGTGTTGCATGCAGTTAGGACACGGTGTTAGGTGTAAATAGTGCTGCACGATATATCGGCCTCCGATATAATATCAGCCTATATGGTCATTTTTTTACACAGCGGTCTGATGTCAAAATTGTGTTGTTTTAATGCTATTTTAAGTGCGCATGCTTGGCCATAATGTAGCGGGTGCTCAACGGGGATACACTTAGATTCTCTCATCAACACAGATGCAGCAATGTTTTTATTTTTGCAAATCATTCATTATAACAAGGAAAAAATTTAACACATGAGGGAAATCATTATGGTTTGCATGAAGATGAAAAAACCTAATTACCCAATTTTTTAAGGCTAATTGTAGTACTGAATAATGTTTAACCGACTTCGGATTTGGGAGGGTTTCTCCCATCCCCATACAACGTCACTTCTGTCTTTCACTGCCCTGACAAGAACGTCGGTCTCCTCGGCTGTGAACGCTCCTAGCGCGCGCCTGGTAAACCCGCCGTTATAATAACAATCCATCATGCAACATGCGCACCTGTTCTTAAAGGGTATGTTAGATAGCGTTCTGATTGGTTTATGTCCCGTTACGCCCAAACCACACCTATGAATAATGAAGCTACTTCAGACCAACCTCTTTTAGATTTGCGGCAGGCGCAAGAGGCATTTATCCCGCCGGGAAAATAGCAACAGCGCCGGGATCCGCCCACAAAGTTACTTGCGCTTTGACACTTGCGTTTCAGATCGTTAAAATAGGGCCCTATGTGTTTTCTATACAGAGATATCGAGATCTGTAAATATCGGTATCATCCATAACAGCAATATTAATATCGGTTATCGGTATCGGACACAAATTTTCACAACGCATCACTAGGTGTAAAAAATATTTACAATATTTTGTAAAATATTTCAGGGCTCAACATTAAGGCTTGTCCGCTTGTCCGGGACAAGTGGATTTTTTGTAGGACAAGTAGAAGAGAAAATTAGTTGTCTGACCGGACAAGTTAAATTTCAAACAAAATAAAATGCCATGTTACTTCACGTTATGTGCCACTCGTTACGTCTATTTTACAGATTTAATTTGACCGATTTGAAACAAACACATTTTCGTTTAAAATCTGTAAAATTGCGCTGCCTGTGAATGTCCTGAATGTGACTCACAGAAAGACGCGCACCAGTATAATGCGCATGCACGACGCGCGCCAGAAGTTCTCTTTCGCGCTTGAACGAACATCAACAACAAACACAATTAAGCCAAAATGTCATTTGTCGAGTATCTTCATAACATAAGAGCAGTCTTATGATGGACATAAAGAGTTGTGACTCGTGAGAGAATGAGGTGCGTGTGATATCTGCAATTATTCGCAAATAATTTCAGAATTATCACTAATCTGTGTGTGCATTTGGTTTAGAGCCAAACAAGTTGACTCATGAAACCATTTGTTTATTATATCGCAATCGCATATCACAACCGCAATATTAACCTCAATAATCACAATATGACATTTTCCCCAAATCATGCAGCCCTAGATAAAATTATAAATCTTTACCCGGACAAGTGACTTTTGTGCATGGACAAGTGAAACATAAATTTACTTGTCCGAAGGACAAGTGCCTCAAAAAGTTAATGTCAAGCCCTGTATTTCTATATTAACAGATATTATCTACATTAACAGACTTGAATTACAGCTTCACAGACTCCAGGATCCAGCATGATTCATCATAACCTTATTTTTTTTTAAATTGTTCCCTGTATTTAGTAATCAAAAGGAAATCTTTCTTTCCATTTCAGGTTGTGTGCACTGGAGCGCAGGAAAAGAAGAGAAGACTGAATGTGTACCGGGATTTCAGGAGAAGGAGTTCCAGGTGGAGTACAGTGGAGGGTTCCTCAAAGACGTTCCTCTGCTGCAAGGTATGATTGGGGAATTTGTGTATTTTTGGCTTTTTCTTGCCTCTTGTTTCCTCTCTTTCACTCACCGTGGCCGTCTGAGCCACATGTGCGCGCCAGCTGGATAAAGAACAGTTCTTGAGGGATTCTGGTGAATGTTGATTGTTCATTATTCTCATTATCATGCACAATACTTTCTCATTTATATAAAAAAGAGGAAATAAAGGCTGCAGTGTCCAAACAAAAACATCAAAATGATCTGGTGCTCATAAATTATTCTGTTTGATTGTGGATGTTTACAAAGCCTTTGTGATTCAAGTCTCTTCCAGCATCTGCTGTTTGTAACTGTTGCAGTATCATAGAACTTTCTGCATAAAGATTCACATAAAGATTCTGGCAGACCATGCCACCATCCAGAACCTGAATCATAGTTTTCAGAGGTAGTTCAGGAAAGATCATCGAAACACTTTGAATGGTCAAAACTGTCCCTGTCAAATTGAAACAATGACATTAAACCAGCAGAAAAGCAAAGAAAAGCAGAATGTGAGAACTGCTAATAACAGAGTAGTTTCCTCGCAGGTCGTTCACACAATAAAACTCTCCCGAGACCCCGAGAATCAGAGTGATTAATGAAATTACAGTCTAATTACACATTAAGCATGTACGTCCCCACAGGATACTCGTGACAATTCCTTGCATGAAAAAGGCAACACAATCAGTGTTTTGAGAGCAACAACTATCAAAATTAATCAGTTTTCCAGATACATTATGAACTATGTGTTGCCTGGTGGAGTTGTAACCCACACACTCCTTAAGCATAACATGAAAAAAAATTAGAAAATAAATGAAGAAATGCAAATGCACCTCATAGATGTCCAGAGGTCGTGTACTGCATGTGAATACAAATCAGACAAGGGGCCGAACATGCTGCTGAGGTCAGTGCTGCAGTGAGAGAAAGCAGACAGTGGCTTCACTCAAACAGGGTGGAGTGTGGGGTGCTTGTATTACTAGGGATGCACCGATGTGACAATTTTGGCTCAATACCGATAACCAATAATTCTTTATATTTGAAAGCCAATAACCGATATACTGGCTGATAAATCTAAATCCAGATTTTTTGACAATTTCTGACTGAGAGACTGATTATAAAAAAGTCTCCTCACAAAAAGTCAAGATAGAAACACATTTATGATGTTCTTATTTTAATGTTGTGTAGCCGATATGACAGACTTGCACTGAACATTTTGCACTTTAACTGGATTTTCCTTTTTTAAAGTGATTTCAATCATACATCAAGCAATTTAAGCATCATGTTGAACAGTGCCTCACATCTAAAGTGCCTCAGCTGAAGGAAATAATACACTATTTATTGGCTTTTAGATATTCGGCTAAATGTTCTTGTTGGGCCGATAACGATAACATTAAAAATGATCATTTATCGGCCGATACTGATAATGTGGCTGATATATCGTGCATCCCTATGTGTTACACTGTTCCCCTTTTTTGTGGAAAATGCAAAAAGTCATGTGAGATAGTTGTGAAATAGAATAATATAATGTAATGTAGTATGTTATATAATAGAGGATTGCCCACCTTGATATTCATTATCAGTCAGCAAGCTAGTCTGAATGGGAAATTGAAATTGGTTTAATCCAGTTGTCCGTCCATCCATCCATCCATCCAGTTGTCCGTCCGTCCATCCATTCATCCATCCATCCATCCATCCATCCATCCATCCATCCATCCATCCATCCATCGTTCTATCTGTCTATCTATCATTCTCTCCATTTATTGTTTGTTTATGCTTGTAAAAAATTTAAACCGCGTACTTACTTGTCTGTGTTGCCCTGTCCACATTTCTTAAAGCTACACTGTGTGATTTTTACCCCATCTAGCGATGAAAAGGTATATGACCATTAAGTGAATATTAGTTTCTGTTCCTCTAAATTCCGATTTCGTTTTAACTCCTACGGTGGCCAATGTAGTCCAAGATTAACATGGCTTCCAGTTCCACCTCGTCCATGAGTATTAACGCAAACGTAACGCGAAAGGTGAAGCTTGAATTAACGGGTATGTCCCTCTTTGGCTAATGTACTTTCAAGATGGAGGGGCCCGTGGAGGGGCCCTTTCAAGATGTATTGAAAATACATACCCTTACCCGTATGTATTTTCAATGGCATATTATACACTCAAGAGAATACTTTATTACTTGAACGAAGTAAATATACATTAATGAGCTAAAAGAGTTACACAGTGTAGCTTTAAACATATCAACAATTACGTTATGTTTTTAGGGCTAAGAATGTACTCGCATATTTTGCATTATTGTCAAGTTTTTTTGTTTTTTTTTTGCAAGCTCTGACAAGCTCAGAGAGCATTTTTGAACATTATTATAGGCTACTTAAGACCTAATAATTAGCATTCATAATCTAATTCTCAAGAACATGGAAGGTTATTTAAGGCTGTCACCTGAAAGATTTGTTTTTTAACAGAAAGGTGTGAGTGATTTGATTGGTTAATCAGGCTCTATGGAATCTCTTACCATGATTGTCAGTCCTCGATCAAAAAAAAAAAAAAAAACGAAATACATCAACAAACTGTGCTTCTTGATTGTGACAATTCACTGGACCGTGTCTCCTCTGAGAGGCACGGTAATGTCTTCAAGCTTTTCTTCGACTCCTCTGGGATCGGCAATATTGTCTAGCTGGCACTGTTTCGGGCCCCAGTGGGAATCTGAGTATCTCTGCCAAAGTGCCTTTCTTTTTTGTCAATTGACAGTTGTGTCAACAGGTTGCACAGCTGAAAGAGGAAGAATGGGCACCGTAGGTTGCCAAAACAGCACTGCGGATACTGCAGTTTAGCAATACAATCCAATGCAGTTTTTTTGAGTGTTTGTGTTGGTGTGTGAGACTGGGCATGACTGTTGAGTTTGCACACAGTCACCGATTTGGAGCCGGTTTGACCGCTGTGTTCCAAGTTTTTGTATTTGGGTTGAGCCATTGATCCATGTAATTAGAACAGTGAGAGTGGTGGCAGTCCTTACAAAAGATTGTTCCCTTTGAATTTCAATTTACTTAAGCTACAGAACATGATTACACTGACATAGAAGACCACTCTACACCATTAAGCTGACAAACCAGTCACAAGGGCAAAAATGCAATGAGAAGTGCCACTTTTTGCAATGGAAAAATATTTATTTTGTCACCAATTCAGCAAGATGGACAATCTAGCCTGGAGTTTCAATCTTTTTATTCTATTCTATTCTATTTTATTTGATAGGGAAGGGCACTGATGCATTCTGTCATCTAGGGACCCAGCGATCCATGCACATGGAGACAGAGCTCAGTTCCGCTTTACTGAGTCACCCTGTAACAACTGTGCACTTCTATTACCCTGAATATGCTCCTGTCAGCACAGCACAACACACAAAATGCACTCACGTGCACAACTTCGCACATGTGGGCAAATAACTTTCCTAGTAAACCAAAATAGAAACGATGGCATTACAATGTTATGTTTTTTTTTTTTTTTTTGCAAAAGCGTGATCATTCAGTCAGAGAAGTGGCTTGGATTTTTATGAAGCTTGTTTGTTGCATGGTCCAGGTTTAAGAGCCTTGCAGGGCATACAGCTGCTACACAAGAAAACTGGCCTGAGAGTTCTATTTGTTTTTATAGATGTATGGGGGCAGCTCAAACTAACTTTTCTGTTAGTCATTTCAGGACCTCAGAAGGATAGGACGCTCAGAGAAGAAAGTTCAACTTACGCAATAGAAAAAAGAACTTGGACTCGAGTCCCAAATTTGATGACTTGCGACTCGACTTGACATATTCAAAGATGACTTGCGAACTCGAACTTAGACTTTGACAACAATGACTCGCGACTTGACTCGGACTTGAGCCCTGTGACTTGGAAAGACTTGACCTACCTTCTAAAACCACAGATCAGAGTTGTAATAATCACTGACTGTAGTATAGCACTGTATCATTGACGCATGATAACAGCGCTGATTAGCGCTTCCTTTCGAACGTTTGGCACTGAGCCAGAGAGCGCGTGATAGAGTGCGTTCAGCAGTGCGTGTCAGTTGTCATTTATATCACACGTTCAGACAGTTTTCAACCAAATAATGTTTTCTTTTTTCTTTTTCACACATTTAAATACACAAGTGCTAGCGAACCATTTCTAATTTGAGGAAAAAAAAACACCAAGTAAGCGGAAATAATAAACCTTTCAAATGTAATTTTGAGACGTGTTATTTTTCTCCCACAACAAACGCACATTTTAGCCTATAGGTAACTATAAAGTCTTCTCCCTGTTCACCAGCCTCTCACTTTCATGTCTTTCGAGAGAAATGGTTGGATTTATGTTGCGTTTTGTAAATGACAGGCACGTAGCCCCAAAAAGTGTCACGTGATGCTTGATACGTCGCCATGGAAATAGGAATGTCCTAGTACAATTACTGTCGCGTTAACAAAATAATTTAACCAGGGACTCAATATTTTAAACTTAATGTGTAGTGTTAATCATGATTCATTTTCCCAATGAACAGTTACTTTTATTTTTTATTTTTAAATCTGCATTGCCACTCTGCACATTCAACCAATCAGACAACCAACTAATCACCATCCACTAAGTTTGAACAAATATGATAATGTTATATATAATTATAATATATCATATTTCAAAAGCCTTCCTGATATAAATTAATAAATTAAATAAATTAAGTAAATTAAATAAATTAATAAATTAAAAGCCTTCCTGATAAAAATTAATACACTGAGACAGTAATTTGTGCAAAAAGCACTAATGACTTGTTTAAGACTTGAAGCTTAAACTCGAGGATTTGCAACTTGACTTGGACTTGTCTGTCTGGACTTGAATGCAAAGACTCGAGACTTACTTGTGACTTGCAAAACAAAGACTTGGTCTCACCTCTGGCTTGCACACATTATAATAACATAATACTAATTTGTTACATTTATATAGCGCTTTTCTGGGTACTCAAAGCACTTTACAATGGGGAAATCTCCTCAACCACCACCAATATGCAGCATCCACCTAGATGTGACGGCAGCCATATTGCGCCAGAATGCTGACCACACACCAGCTTTTAAACACCAGAGTGATGAAGCCAATCAGTATATGGGGATGATTCAGGAGGCCATGATGGACAGAAGCCAATCGGCAAATATGGGATTTTTTTTATAATGACCAAAGAGTCAGGACATCAGTTTAATGTCTCATCTGAAGGTTATCCGTTGATGTGGCTGCTATTAGTTATCATTATAGTTACCTTAAATATCTTTCGATGGGCCTTTATTCAGACACAATCCATAGTAGGACTGACTAACATTGCTATATGTGCTATAGGATTATGAGACAAAATGATATGACTTGTTTACACTATATACAATTGTTGCAGTTTTGTCGGGAACATGGGGAAAATAACATTAGCTATATTCAGTATGGCAGGACACTTCATTATACCCTTAAAATGTGCAATCATTCCGGGACTAATACAAGTGTTGTTGTAAGTGTATCGATATAACAGTGATGAGGTTATAATGAGCGCAGTCTTTCTGTGTGCCGAATGCATTTACAGTGTGTGTGAGCTTGTGTTTTCAGGTGTGTGGCTGGTGACTCATAGCTGGTGTCAGGGCCAGTCAGCTGTGCAGGTGACACATGCAGATTTATGTAAATACACTGCTCTCCTCTCCTCCTGTTTGGCCATGCCTGCTCAGTAATTATGCAGATGGAGGCAGACTCGAGGTGGTCAATGCTAACCACCTGAGAGTCCTGGGTCAACAAAATTAATTAATTTAACTCGCAGAAAGACTGCAAACATGCATAAATGTCAAAAAGCATATGAAGGAACACTGTATTTTAAAACATAAATACGCACACGTGTAAATGTTTTAAACACGTAGTGAATCTTGCACAAGTTTGCACTAAAACCTTTGTGTGTGCATATATATATATATGCATATGCAAATATATAGTATGAATGTTTGTGTACACTTTTAGAACTTTGATTTGAAAATCGACATGCAAAGTAAGAAGTCAGTTCAAAGAGGAATCTAAGTGAAACATGATTACTTCCCCCCTTCCTATCAAACGGTGCACCCAAATTAGGAGTAAAGTCATTTTCAGGAACCCTTGACAATAAGAGCCTGCGCTTACAAAAGTGCAGCATTCTCTCGAATGGGATATCGTTTTTATATTGCTATAACGAAAATCAAATAAAGTGGAGTGCTCTCATTTCTCTTGATACTCACCGTATAGGTATCGCCATTCTCCTCGTCCCACACTATAATGAAGAAGCAAAATGGAATGCAATTTTATGAAAGCCAATGAGATTGATCTTTTCTTCTCCCAGAGCCCCTCACCGTTAATTCAACACCAGCTCCAATTTCACACACTTATTATTCCGCAGCTGGTCGCACCAAAAATACAAACTCTGCTCGGCTCAGAAACTCCTCCGCCACTGGGAAATTAGAATATCACCCTACGCAGATCAGAGAGATCACATATCAAAGTAGAAGGTGACACTTTTGAAATTGAGTCACAGCCTGAAGACTGGACAATTTATCCTTTTCTCAGTTCGCTATAAATCACTTCATCTAGATCGTCTTGCAGAAATGTAACTCTTTGAAAGATTGTCTGATAATCACAAAGTAAATTAGTTTAGAGCACAGCTGAGAAAAATAAATTAATTGTATTTGTGAGCAATGACAAAGTCCCCTAAATTTGAATTTCTTTTTCTATCAGTTGATTTTGTCATTTTTAAACCCACCATTTATACAACTTTTATAAAGCCAACTTGAATACTTAGATACAACCAGTCACTTCAGGGCTCAATCCTAAGGGTTTTTTTTTCAAGAGATGTATAAAGTACTAGACAACCAGACTTGAGTAAAAGTACAAGTGCTCTATCAAAAAAGTGACTTGAGTAGAAGTTAAAGTGCTCTTTAAGCACCACACTTAAGTAGAAGTTCTAAAGTATTCAACATTTTTTGTACTTAAGTATTGCAAGCAGTGGTGGAAAGAGTACTGAAAAAACATACTCAAGTAAAAGTACCATTACATTCCAAAAAATGTAGTGTGAGTAGAGTAAAAAGTACTTGTCCAAAAAACTACTTGAGTAAGAGTAAAAAAGTAGCTTATTTAAAAGTACTCATGAGTAGTGAGTAGTGAGTACTGAGGTGCGGATTGTACCCCTTATAATAAACACTGTGCACTACTATTTATAAATTTAAAAAAAATTGCACATACTGTAATTGACATTATATTTTGTTTTTTGTAAGAAAGAAAGAAATTAGAGGAAGACGCTGATATCTGGATTGAATTGATGTGTGAAGAATGCACTTCCACAGCAGTCACGAGTAATTGCAGGAATAGGCAAGTTTTCTATGTTGAATTTGATTTGATGACAGTCACAAGACCGATTAGGCTACCCGATCCAATCACGTTGATGGAAAAAATAAAATAAAATTAGAACAAGCATGTAATGAGTAACGACCGCAAACAGAAGGAAAATAGCGGAGAAAAAGTACCGATACATCACTTAAAATGTACTCAAGTAAAAGTAAAATTACACAATTTTAAACTTACTCAAAAAAGTACAATTTCTGAAAAAAACTATTCAATTACAGTAACGTGAGTATTTGTAATTCGTTTGTAATTTGTACCTTGCCTTGCCTTGCCTAATTGTTAAAGAAAGCAGTCAAAAGTTTGAGCTAGCAATCAAATAAGGCGCTTTGGCGGGATTAGTTGTCATTAGTGCATTAGTTGTCAATGTGTGTGTCAATCAATACCATTACCCTATAAAACTGGTGTGCAATTTAGGCAGCATGAAAGCCAACTAAAATTTTTATAATTGGAACGAGTAACTAGCAGAAGATTAAAAAAGAGTAAAAGTATTAAATTCATCGAAAATATCTACTGAAGTACAAGTAGAAGTATGTGAAAAAAACAATACTATTAGAGTACAGATACAGCATTTTAGTACTTAAGTACAGTACTTAAGTACACTACAGTACAGTACATTTTAGTACTTAAGTACATTGCTTAACAGAAGGAGTACTTAAGTACAGTACTTAAGTACTCCTTCGTTACTATACATCTTCTTTTTTTCTACTGGCCTGGTCGGGTAATAAAAGTTATAGAGTCAAGAGCAGGTACCGAACTGAGTTTTATTTTGCGTCGCTTGAATGTTTGTATTGGCAAGGGTTTAAAAAAAGTGCAAATGACAAACATTCATGACAATGCTGCACTGGCCCAATTGGGACCATACTGCCCCAGGCCATTTGGCAGTTCTTTATGAAGAGCCCTGCACTTAACTTAAGAACTTTTTTTTCTGTGTTTACACATTAGGCTTGATGTCGCTTGTAGATAGTTCTGTTTTTTCTTAATGTAAGTGTGCTTGTTGCTTCAGTCTAAAGCATTTTCCACCAGATTCTAACTCCCCATTGGCAGTTCAAACATTTACCTCCATCTTGCTCACCATTACATCATGCAGGCCAAAAACAGCACCAGCCTCATTGCGTAGACCGAATACAGACTGTCACTTTAACAAGCAGTGTGTGATTCACTATCGCATGTATAGCGGTAAGATTCTGAGTTACAGTCTTGATTAGCCATCATCAGAATTGTGTTCAGACACTTCCTCAGCTCTCAGTCCATGCAATAGTGTGTCTGTTCAGGCCTTGCACTGATTCGTAGCTCTGGAGTACCTCTTCCTGGAAGGAACTCAGACTTCCTCTACTGTGTTGTGCTTGACTTCATCATTGTTCCATCTTAAGTGCACTCAGCCTTCTGCATTGCTTACTGGTTTTAAGTAAATTGAATTTGGGTATAGCCTCAAGATCTTTGAGTTTACAGGCATAAGTGTTTCCATGCGTGTTGAAGGCACATAGGCACACTTTACAGTCAGTTTTTTTTACTGGCTGAGAATGGACAGCTCACTTCAGAGCCAAATAACATCAATTTATTGTATGTGATTGTAGTGGTAAGAGATGATGATAACTTAGAAGAACCTTTGATGAAGAAACCTCCAACCTGATGATATCCACCTTATTTTTCAACACTGAAGGAAAAGTTTTTTGTGAATGTGCAGGACTTACGATTTATTAGCCAATATAGGGAAATAACGAGAAGAATATATCAGTAAACTCTATTTATAATTAAGGCAATACATTAAAGTGATATGTTAAGAACACCAGTTTGCAAACTCATGCAGCATAATGATCTGGTTTGTACAGTTATTAAAAATAACTGGAAGGGAATGACATCAGAAGCGTAATCTAAGACACATTAAAGGGATACTCCACTTTTTTTGGAAATAGGCTCATTTTACAACTCCCTCAGAGTTTGAGTTTTACCGTTTTTCGAATCCATTCAGCCGATTTTCTGATATTTAGAAGAATATCAGTAACCACACAGTTTCTGGTCTCATTGACTTCCATAGTAGGAAAAAAATATATACTATGGAAGTCAATGGGACCAGAAACTGTCTGGTAACTGATATTATTCTAAATATCAGAAAATCAGAATACATTCAAAAATGGTAAAACCCAACTGTTTAACTCTGGGGGAGTGGTAAAATAAGTCTATTTCCAAAAAGTGGAGTATCCCTTTAATATTACAAATGGCCATGCCTGCTCTTGCCTGAAAAATAAGGTAGCTAGTCATTATGAACAAGTTATATACACACACATTACATTAAACATCTTAATAAAAACTTAAAATTAAGTCATTAAAAAATATATGCTATGTCGTTCAAAAGTAGCATTTTTTATGGTAATCTAATCTCTGTTTTAGCATTGTATCATGGGCCCCTGTGTCTGTCAACATGGCTTTCTCCAGCTCACGCCCCACTCTCACAGCTGTAATTGTACAACATTAATCACACGGCCCACATACAACAAGGCCCACTGCCACTTTTTGGGGTATTTTTAATTGACTATAAATCAGGCACACACTTGACAAATGACAGGTAATTACAGTGCAGTTGTTTCAGTGCTAGGGGAGAGTGTTTCCCTTCAGTAAAGAGAAGGGTCGGCAAGGTGAGGCAAACACTTGAGTGTGTGTGTGTGTGTGTGTGTGTGTGTGAGAGAGGTTGAGATGGAGAAGAGAAAGGGAGAGGGAAAGAGGGGGGAGCTCAGGTGAACCGGTACACACTTGCCAACATGACCTCCAATACAAGCTGTCCTGATTTTGAACTGAAGTAAAAGGCTGTACTGGGGTGAGGGGTAAAGGACGTCATAAAAGGTGTGCTTCAGGGAAATGTTCTAATGGTTGGGAAGGGTCAGCCTAATGACTTGTTATGCACCAAAAATTAATTTACTGTGAAATGCTGTGAAATTAATTTTCAGTTTCAGCCAAAATAGTTTTGGAGGGCTAAAAACCTTGACCGAAAGGGTGACATTTAATTGGTGCTTTTCCGATGGCACATTTTGACATCGTCTTTTTCGTGCACACAATGTGGATAAGTAAAAAAATTAAAATAAATGAATAAAAACAAATAATATCCTAGATCTTTAGCCTATGCTGTTTTCAGTTGATGGCTGAACAAAGCGTCCTTAAACATAATTTATAGTTTGCATACCATCCAATAATCTCAATAAGCTTGACGCTTTGTTATTTTTGAACAGCGCAAAATGCACATGAACCGATCATCTCTTCCTGTATGTTATATAGCGAAATAAACATGAATGATCATAATAATGTATGTTGAAAGAAACTTGCTGAAATGTATATGTCTCATATAATCTCTCAGGGTAAATAAAAGGACTTTATTTATGTAAACAATGTCATGTAATGTTATATTTACCTAGGATAGCCATTCAATGTCCATAGCTCATGTTAGCTATAAATAAATAATTTTGCTAAATATATGCACTATTAAACACTGTATTCATTATATTTTTACTTAACATGTATTATTTAATGTATGTTTGAATAAATCTGTCATTAAGACTGTCATTAATTTGTTTTTATTACAGCAACGAATTAGAGAAAAACATAATTGCAAAGTTTAATTAAAAACTGCACAATTATCAATTACAAGTTTTTATCCAACTTAGTTTTTATTTAATTTAATGTGATTAATAAATTGCTTATCAAACAAACTTTATTTTTGGTTTTCAGTAAAAATGTTGATGAAGTTTGGCAGCCCGATCTCATTCGCAAGGCGTCTTCTAACGGATGCTTTTGACCATGTGTCAACATCCGACGCACATGGCACTCTTTAGCGTCAATATGAAATGCAGATATATATGGGCCAGAAGGCACTCCTCCATACTAGTCCATAGGCTTCTTGAGGGAATGAAAAATGCCGTCCTCGAAAAGTAAAACATCGTTAAAATAGTCCAAGTGACTACAGTGGCTCAATCTTAACTTTATCAACCGGCGAGAAAACTTTTTGTGCGCAAAAACAAACAAAAATAACGACTTTATTTCAACTATTCAAATTCCTTCTTAATGAGCCTCTAGTGTCATAGCGTAGAGCTACGTCACACGTAGGCTCATTATTGGCTGACACTGGTCATGTGTGTGATGCGTTTGACGTACAATAACAGAAGCTTACGTTATTAAACTAGTAACCTGACTCAAGGCAGAAAGAGAAGTAAATGATTTGTTGAAATAAAGTTATTTTTGCTGTTTTTTTGCGCACAAAAAGTTTTCTCGCCGTTTGATAAACTTAAATTCAGCCACTGTAGTCACTTGGACTTTTTTAACCATGTTTTAATAACTTTTCGAGGCCGGCATGTTTCATTCCCTCAAGAAGCCTATGGACTGGTATGGAGGAGTGAGACAGCTCTCAGATTTCATCAAAAATATCATAATTTGTGTTCCGAAGATGAACAAAGGTCTTACGGGGTTGGAACAACATGAGGGTGAGTAAATACTAACAGAATTTTTCATTTTTTGGTGAACTAACCATTTAAACCATAGACGACCAGAAAACCTGTTGAGGAAATGACTTAAAGCAGCTTAAGCTGGTGTTCAGGTCTTAGCTGCTCTCCTAGACTGGTCACTTAGCTAATTGTAGGGAGATTTTGGAATCCTTTCAGCTGGCCTCCTAGATGAACATGCCCTGACTAATAGACCAGTTTATGTCTACTAAGAGCATCTGAAAACAACAAAATATGTTGTTTTTTTTTGTTTTGTTTTTTAAGCAGGAATGCTTAAAGGGTTAGTTCACCCAAAAATGAAAATTAATTCATTAATTACTCACCCCCATGCTGTTCCAACCCCGTAAGACCTTCGTTCATCTTCGGAACACAAATGAAGATATTTTTGATTTAATCTGAGAGGTGGATCACTCCTACATAGGCTGCCTAAGGGACTGACACTTGACGGCCCATAAAGTCATTAAAGAAAATGTTTAAATATTCCATGTGACTACAGTGGCTCAATTATAAGTTTATCAAGCGAAGAGAATACTTTTTGTGCGAAAAACCCCCATAAATAACGACTTTATTCCACTATTCCATTACTTCCTTATGGGCCTTGAGACGAGAGTTGTGGAGATTTCCAGAATGCATGCGCGAGAACTGAGATGAGGACGTTCTTCTTCGACTACTTCTTGTTACCGGCTGCTCACCGCTTAGGAGTATTACCGCCACCTACCGTATAAGATGATGATCCATATATAAGGCGCTCCGGATTATAAGGTACACTTGTTTTTTTGAGAAGAGGTTTTTAGGTGCACCTTATAGTGCGGAAAATACGGTAATTGAAAAGCGTATGTACAGTGTGCATCTTCCTCTGCTTGTAAACAGGAAGTTTTGCGCTTCCAGCTATATCAGCACATCATCTTATACGGTAGGTGGCGGTAATACTCATAAGCGGTGAGCAGCCGGTAACAAGAAGTATTCGAAGAAGAACGTCCTCGCGCATGCGGCCATAAGGAAGTAATGGAATAGTCGAATAAAGTCGTTATTTATGTTTTTTTCGCACAAAAAGTAGTCTCGTCGCTTGATAAACGTATAATTGAGCCACTGTAGGCACATGGAATATTTAAACATTTTTTTAATGACTTTATGGGCCGTCAAGTGCCAGTCCCTTAGGCAGCCTATGTGGCAGTGATACAGCTCTCAGATTTAATCAAAAATATCTTCATTTGTGTTCTGAAGATGAACAAAGGTCTTACGGGGTTGGAACAACATGAGGGTGAGTAAATACTGACAGAATTTTCATTTTTTGGTGAACTAACCATTTAAACCATAGATGACCAGAAAACCTGTTGAGGAAATGACTTAAAGCAGCTTAAGCTGGTGTTCAGGTCTTAGCTGCTCTCCTGAGAACTGGTCACTTAGCTAATTGTAGGGAGATTTTGGAATCCTTTCAGCTGGCCTCCTAGATGAACATGCCCTGACTAATAGACCAGTTTATGTCTACTAAGAGCATCTGAAAACAACAAAATATGTTGTTTTTTTTTTGTTTTGTTTTTTAAGCAGGAATGCTTAAAGGGTTAGTTCACCCAAAAATGAAAATTAATTCATTAATTACTCACCCCCATGCTGTTCCAACCCCGTAAGACCTTCGTTCATCTTCGGAACACAAATGAAGATATTTTTGATTTAATCTGAGAGGTGGATCACTCCTACATAGGCTGCCTAAGGGACTGACACTTGACGGCCCATAAAGTCATTAAAGAAAATGTTTAAATATTCCATGTGACTACAGTGGCTCAATTATAAGTTTATCAAGCGAAGAGAATACTTTTTGTGCGAAAAACCCCCATAAATAACGACTTTATTCCACTATTCCATTACTTCCTTATGGGCCTTGAGACGAGAGTTGTGGAGATTTCCAGAATGCATGCGCGAGACTGAGATGAGGACGTTCTTCTTCGACTACTTCTTGTTACCGGCTGCTCACCGCTTAGGAGTATTACCGCCACCTACCGTATAAGATGATGATCCATATATAAGGCGCTCCGGATTATAAGGTACACTTGTTTTTTTGAGAAGAGGTTTTTAGGTGCACCTTATAGTGCGGAAAATACGGTAATTGAAAAGCGTATGTACAGTGTGCATCTTCCTCTGCTTGTAAACAGGAAGTTTTGCGCTTCCAGCTATATCAGCACATCATCTTATACGGTAGGTGGCGGTAATACTCATAAGCGGTGAGCAGCCGGTAACAAGAAGTATTCGAAGAAGAACGTCCTCGCGCATGCGGCCATAAGGAAGTAATGGAATAGTCGAATAAAGTCGTTATTTATGTTTTTTTCGCACAAAAGTAGTCTCGTCGCTTGATAAACTTATAATTGAGCCACTGTAGGCACATGGAATATTTAAACATTTTTTTTAATGACTTTATGGCCGTCAAGTGCCAGTCCCTTAGGCAGCCTATGTGGCAGTGATACAGCTCTCAGATTTAATCAAAAATATCTTCATTTGTGTTCTGAAGATGAACGAAGGTCTTACGGGGTTGGTACAGCATGGAGGTGAGTAATTAATGACTTAATTTTCATTTTTGGGTGAACTAACCCTTTAAAGATCTTTTGACGTCCCTTTTTTCTGTTGCTAGGTCTTGGAAAGCTCTATGTGATTGTTGTGACATTGCCCATGTAAAAGCCCCCTTCTGAGAACTTGTACTTTTCAGTCGCTTAAATGTAGTTCCTGCTGGTCTCCTTCTTGAGCACTGACCCACAATTCCAGTATGCTAGCAATGGCTAGAAGTGGAGGGAGGTTATGGGATTGAGTTCTAGGACATAACTGAGGATAAGGTGTCCTGAGGGGGCACCGTATACTGGCAGCTGCTCCCTGTCTGCTGCGGGCACAGTGACTGCCATTTGATCTCGCCTCCACAAAGGCAGCAATGCAAAATGGCCCAACTCCACTCCATAACCTACTTAGTAGAAGATTTTCCATTTCCAATGCAAATCGGCAGTGGAAATGGCTGGATTAACAAACATTGTTCAATACGCTGAAGAGAAAAACTAACCAAACATGTTTAATTCAAATGCACCCGTTCGCAAAATGTGTTCATCAATTAGTAACATGATCTTTGTAATTGCTGCTTTGAAGGGGAATTTAAAGAGTGTAGCGTGATTCACACTGATATAAACTGTTGGAATTAATGCTCTCCAGCTTTCGACAGAGGCCTGTTCAAAATGACTAGAATACCGAGCCATTAGAGTAGAATCTGCTACATCTCTACTGCCTAAAAGGTCAGCGGCAAACTTATACATTTTAATGAGCTCGTGGAATTTGAAGCTTATTTGCCATAAATTTGAATAAGTGCTGTGCAACAGGAAGTATTGGCTTTTTAGCTCTAAAACGGTAAAATTGTCTGTCACGAATTTGATTGTTGAATGAGATATTTTTATATTAACACCTTCTCATTATATAAATATGTTATTTTACCTGAACTAGCACATGCGATTTAATATTAGACTCCACAGTGTACACAAATTATTTTCATTAAACTGTGAACAACAGCTTTACTCTGTGATCATTAAACCAAATTCAGACCTCAGGGTTAAAACTTTATATGTAATTTAATATAAAAAAGCCCTTGAGCTTGAGTTAATGTAATATTTATGTCTTTCTTCTCAGCTGTACAATAAATCCAGAATTAGTTTCATGTTGCTGGCTTCATTTTGTAGAGGAAACTAAGTGCCCTTAAGTATATATAACGAAATCATATGTTAATAAAATGCATTGAATAATTTCTGTAGGTGCCATTAAAACTATTTTAAAACCATTATAACTATTATTGAAATAGTCAAATGCTTTGGAATGGTTTTATTTCAGTTGTATTTATGCTAAGGCATTAAGATAAATTTCCAAAAGATGATTTTTCATAGTCAACTTTAGCATGGGTGTTTTCACAAGACTGCATTTGATAAAAAAATACAGTAAAATACTACTAATGTTAAATATTATAAAAAAAATTAATAAATGATTCAGTATATGTATATATGTGTATATATATATATATGTATATATGTATATGTATATATGTGTATATATATATATATATATATATATATATATATATATATGTATATATATGTGTATATATATATGTGTATATATATATATATATATATATATATATATATATATGTGTATATATATATATATATATATATATATATATATATGTATATGTATGTATATGTATATGTATATATATATATATATGTGTGTATATATATGTATGTATGTATGCATGCATGCATGCATGTATGTATGTATGTATATATATATAGGCTCATATATGTATATATCTGTATGTATATATGTATATATGTATATGTATATATATATAGGCTCATATATGTATATATATATATATATATATATGTATATATGTATATGTATATATGTATGTATATATATATATATATATATATATATATATATATATATATATATATATATATATATATATATATACGTACATACATATATACATATACATATATATATGTGTGTGTGTATATATATATGTATATATATATATATATATATATATATATACACATATATATATATATATATATATATATATATATATATATATATATATATATTTATATACATACATACATCACATACATCACATACATAAATTATAATTATACTTTATTTATGTGATGGCAAAGCTAAATTTCCAGTCTTCAGTGTCACACAAGCCTTCAGAATTCATTCTATTATGCTGAATTATTATTAAATAACAGAAAAATAACTACCATTTAATAATTGTTCATAATATTCTAAACAGCTATTTTAGATGGTAATACTATTTATGTTATTTAATAATATAATGTAATATCACTGCTTTATTAATCAAATGAATGTATAAGAGACTTCTTTCAAAAATATAAAACATCTTAATTAATATTAATTAACCAATAGTGTATGTTATGTTATGATAACATCTATAGGTTACTCATATTCAGATTTAACTGAACTGGAATTTAAAAGTCATTTTCAAATGATTTCAAATTATTATAGACTATTTTGAATTTCACTTCAATTCAAAGTCAATTGGAGTTTCAATTGGAAGCATCTTGCCCAATTCAGTTTTCAGAGAGCATCTCTGGGTGTCAATACATAATTTATTTTTAGTGTACATGGGTCCGCACCAGCAAGATTAACCTATGCTACATTTCAGTTTCCAAGTTATTCACAGTTGCCTGTGTCCTGGTTTGCAATGGTATTTGGGTTTGTTTATATCTGTGCAAGGAGAAGTCAGTCTAACATGCTGAAGACACTTCAACATAACAAAAGAAACAACAGGAGACTTGGCATTTTTTGGGGGAAAACTTACTGTTTCCTCTGTCAACTCTGCTAGAAAAGCATCAAAAATATTCTCAGCAAATCAAAGCTTTTTATCAGCACATTATTTCTGTTCAACTCAGGTGGAGATTTTCTTAGCTTCTCAAAATTGCACAGTAGTTGCTGATGATTGTCGAATGGGGCATTTATATGGACAACCATAATAACCTGCTTTTTAGAACTGCCATAACCATCGCTGAGTATCTAGACAGGAACAATCACTGCATCAGAGTATGTGAAGTTCATAATTTGAGAAAGCAGTCAGTTCGTAAGTGATTACCTTATTTCATCCATTGTGATAAACGTTCTGCTTTACCACTTTGGCAGACGATAGATCAAAAAATGACTGGAAAATTACAGGAGCTCGATGCTGAGCATAGTTCCAGACGCAATCATAGTGTGCGTGCAATCTATTTTTTTTTTTTGAGAGAGAGAGATTGTGTGCTACATGCTGCAGTCTTCTAGTCCTGATGGCTGAGCTGATGTTTGGCATGGTGCCGTGGGCTCCGGGCAGTCGAGTGGCAGTGAGATTCCTGAAGTCTGATCCCTGGCGTCTCTGGCTTCCTGTGCTCCGATCGATCCACCGGTGAGCAAAAGACTGGCTATTCAGCAGTGACAGGCCTGCAGCCTCCGCGGTTCCATCACAGCAGGGAATGTTCTCGAGGAAAGAAGTCTTTTGAGCTCAGACTGTAAACCACACCAATAGTCTTTTGACAGCATAGGTCACTGGGAAAAAAGTGGGTCACTTGGGCAAGAGCATTGCACTTCAACTATGCAGACACCAAAAGACAGAGATTTAAGCCATACGACTTGGAATATAGTGCACAAGTAAGTGTTTTAGAGCTTGACAGTGTCTGTGCAAATTAATTTTGAAGCTGCCTTTGAAGCATATTCTGTCAGGCATATCCTTTCAGGTTCTAGAGAAGAAGAAAAAGTCATGCAGGTTTGGAAAGATATGAGAGTGAGTAAATGATCAATGAATGGCAGAATTGTTTTGCTGTGCCTGGGGTCAGCAAATGCGCCTTTGCGGAAATTTTGCTCGATTTTTCTTTATTTTTTTCACATGGCAGCAAAATATACTTGAAATACTCATTTTTGGTCATAAAGACCAAATGACCACCAAACCTGTCAAAATCCATACATTTTTAAAACAATATTATCCTAAACCTAAAATAATCTTGACAAACTATATATCATTTGAAAGCTTACAATCTCTAGTTTCCATATTTCGGTGATTTTCAAAATAAATTACAGAGGAGCCCTAATTTATCAATTTGAAACAAGAATATTTTCATACTCCCATGTTTAGACCTTTATTTTGAAATAGTAATGGACATGAAAAATCATGAAAGAAGTGTAGAAACCTGTTTGTTTTCATGCCAAGAGTTCAAAAGATAGCCTCCATTCAATTATTTTAGAAAAAAAGGTCTGAATTGTTTTGTAATATAAAGAAAAAAATATATATAGATTCACCATTTGTGATGTGGCAGGAAGCTATAACCCACATACTTGTTCTTTTTATGTTTCTTAGAGGTTGAATTCATATCAAAATCTCCCAAACTTCTCATATTACTTCTGAATAGGATGTCGACTTCATAAATTTTATGAAAATTGTGGAAATAATGGTTCATATCACTCAAAACACATGGCAAATGGAGGCGGCCGTATATGGGCAGTAATGGAGTCTGGTTGTGCCCTAGTGAAAAAGTTTGGTACTGCACCCAAACAAAATTTTACTGAAAGCAAACTTGTTTGAGATATCAACCTAAAATTTTAAACACAACTAATTCAGATTTTTGGCTTTGATTTTTTTGCAGTTTTAAAGTCGTCCAGGTTTTGATAATATACATTTTATTTAAAATATAAATATATATTTTTTATATTGTACATTTTCATAAACTTAAACTTCTATAACTTTTAATCCGCCAAATGTCTTCTAAAAACGAGACCAATCTTACGTCTATATTCCAAAGCATTCTTGAATTACAACCATTTAAGTTCGAAATGTGCATTTTCAAATATATATATATATATAAAAAAAAAAAACAAACGTGACACTTATGCACTGTTCAGATTACACGTTTTTTTTTGTCTGTTACGATAGTCACTGTGTCAGATTACGCGATTTTGAATAATAAAATCTTGTCGTGTCGTGGACAAGACACAATGTCAGACTACACGTTGCTTCCTGACCTGTCATCGCATGCCGTCTTTAACGGCGCGTGATGACATCAAGAAAGCGAAACTAGCGCGTGACTTCCGGAAATGAACGTAAACAAACAATGGATGAAGCGGTGAGTGTTGTATTAGCTGTCCTGTGTTCAGAAAAACCCGACAATGGACACGTTACTGGATTGCTCTGGCATTGCCTTTTCAGCGTGAGAAATACACGGTGTGGCGTGTGAGCGTGTGGACTGGTTGAATTGCGTATGTCTCACGGCCATTGCGTGAGACTTGAGAACCCTGCTCGAAGAGGACAGTACGGGCTGTCAATCCTCCAAAGAGAACTTGAGGTAAACTATTGTTTTCTTATATATTTTTACTTTTAGTTTTAACGTTAGCACCATAGTCTCTCTTCGTTTCGCCATTTTTGAAAGTTGTGTACAGAAAAGATGTGCTCCTATTGGTCAACCTCATACATGTGACGGAACCGTCGTGAACGACCATTACAAAATTTAAACATGCTAATCTTTTTGTCGTGATGTTGTGAAGCATCGCAGACGTGACGTAGGTTGTCTCCCACTACGACACACTATACGAGATGATACGATCGAATCTTGCGTCCCAACGCCCGTTGTCGTTATGCGATCCCACGACACCTACGTCAAACGGATCGTGCCAAAATCGGGCTAAAAATGTGTAATCTGAATCAGGCATTAAGGGGTTAAGATCAAGCGTGACAAGCCCTCAAAAGTGAAGCCAAAACGTCTCGATCGCCCCGCTGTGACCGGTCCTAGTATAGCTCATAACCCCCGCCTCCCATGTTATTGAATGGGACGCGAGACCAACTAAACAATTAAATTACACTTCACATATCCTTTTTCCAAAGTTAGTTTCTGTCATGTACTGTAGTTTCTATCATGTTGATGTAATTTCAAGTGTTCGTTTTTAAAATAAGTTTGTTTTTAGTTAGTTATGTGATGATAAAAACGGTGCTCTGACGTCATGATTGAGAGCTGTGATTGACAGGTTCTCCGTGCGAGGTAGTCACCGGAGCACCAGCTGACTTTTTTCATAATGTTGACTATGTGGTTAGTAGTTGTATTTACCTTATTTTAACGAGGTTCTGCAATCAGCAGACATCATTGGAGAAGAACGAAGCAGACAGAGGCCACTTAATGAAAGTGTGGGGCGTGTGCTTGCGTTTGATTCAGCGAGAATGAGGGCGCGGCCTTGATTTCGCGGCTTTACTTCCTGCTCACGACTGCACATGACTGGTCCCGAAACATGCAAGTGCGCAGACTCAAGTTCCAAGATGGCGTCGTCCATCTTTTTTTTACAGTCTATGGTTAAGATAGTTTCTGATGAAATTTTAATATTTAAATTTGGAAACATGCTGTCCCGAGAATTTTCAATTTCAGTTTCTGCACCTCCCCACAATGGTTGCATAGGTGTACTGGAACAATCATTCATAAAATGCATTAAACTTTAGTTTACAAAGACATGAAACTCAGCAAGTGGTCAGGGATGTTCACTAATATGGTCACACAAAAATCGCTCCAAAAGATGTTTTCCAACATGTTTTACCTGGGAGTGTGCTGATGTGAGATGGGTATAAGCACTATCGAGAGTGTCAGCTGTTAAGCTGCGGTATTTTTTTATTTTTTATTTATTTATTTATTTTTTTTGGTGGATGACCCAGAGAGAGAAGAAAGGAAAGAATAGTTCTGACAAAAAGCCATGCTTTTAATAAACCCGTTTTTGAAGTTTGTTGTGATGATAAATTAAGATGCCAATCCTCTTTGGATTCCTTGAGCAATTCCTTAGATCAAACACAGATGCTTCAGCCCAAACCCCATGCCTAAGAACCTTAATGGAAACATACAAATATATAAATATATATAAAAGCTGGGCTCAGAATGCCATTTCTGAAGTAATGCAACCCTGTTGTGAGAAACTTCAAAAATCTCTGCCCTTGGCTGAATGAGTAAAAAAAAGTAAAAGAAATAAATAAAATGTGTTTACAGATACTGGTCAGTTCGTATCTGCTGAACAAATAAATCATTTAGTGTCTGAAGGATTTTTGAGTGGTTTATTGTTTTAAATAATGCCTGGCTGTTTGTCAGACAACAATTATGCACTTTTTTGTAATTATCTTTATTCATAACCACAACCAAACACAGACTCTTTCATGGTGTAATTAACTCAAGAGATAGTTCTACAAAAATATTCAAGCTCAGGTAATATTTTAAACACAGACACTTCAACATGATGAATTGTTAAATTAAGATTTAAATTATAGACATAAAACATATTTTACTCTGAAATAAAACAATTATTTATATGACTAACATTAAACATTAACATATGGATATTAATCAGAATGATGTCTCTCCTATTGTTTGGCATTGTGTTGTCAATTTGTTTGTATTTTTTTTCCTGTAATGCCCTCTTTTATATTTCGCATTTAAAATAATGAAATAAAATAAAATTTGAGGTGGTCAGTTTTTGGTGAAACTTATGTGTTTGATTTATCATCGATGATTTATCATCGATGCTGCTTGATTATTAGTATTTTTTTTATTCACTACTATTCACAAATTCTAAATGTTTTTCTTGCTTTTTTGAATGAAATTAATACTTTTATTCAGCAATGATGTGTTAAATTGCTAAAAAAAGTGATAGTAAAGATTGAAATTGTTAGAAAAGATTTCTATTTATAATAAATGCTGTTGTTTTAAAGTTTTTAATCATCAATGAATCCTGAAAAAAGTATCACAGGTTCCATATATATATATATATATATATATATATATATATATATATATATATATATCATACAGTATATATATACAGTATATATATATACAGTATATATATATAGAGCATGTGTGTATATATATATATATATATATATATATATATGTATATATATATATATATATATATATATATATATATACATATATGCTCTCTCTATATATATATGCATCTATATATATATATATATATATATATATATATATATATATATATATAGATATAGAGAGAGAGAGAGAGAGAGAGAGAGAGAGAGAGAGAGAGAGAGCATATATGTATATATTAAGCATATATATATATATATATATATATATATATATATATATATATATATATTAAGCAGAAGTATCAAAATAGCATATTAGAATGAATTCTAAACGATGTATGTGGCATTTTGTGACACTGAAGAGTAATTGTTGATAAATTCAGCTTTGCAACACAGAAATAAATAATATTTTTAAGTACATTTAAATAGAAAACATTAATATTTCACAATGTTAAAGGGATAGTTCACCCAAAAATGAAATGTTTCTCTTTTTTTTCTTTTTTTTTTGCACAAAAAGTATTCTCGTCGCTTAATAAACTTAGTTGAGCCACTGTAGTCACATAGAGTATTTAAACATTTTCTTTAATGACTTTCTGGGCCGTTTCAATTCCTTAGGAGCCTATGTGATAGGCTAGTGATCAACCTCTCAAATTTAATAAAAAATATCTTCATTTGTGTTCCGAAGATGAATGAAGGTCTTACAGGGTTGGAACAGCATGAGGGTGAGTAATTAATGACTTAATTTCATTTTGGGGTGAACTAACCCTTTAATGTTTTTTTTAATCAAATAAATGTTTTTCAAATAAATGGCTTGATGAGCATAATATACTTTCAAAAACAATAGAATTAGGAATGTTTCCAAACATGACAGGTACTTGTTGTCTTTTAGTATTTTTAAATTGATATTGTAATCACAAGAACGTGGTGTGTTTGCTTTTACCAAGCACTGTGCTTAGGGTTCTTGCTATTATTATTCTGCTCTTACATTGTGAAAAATCAACAGACACTTCTATTTAACAATCTGGTCACTAATTCCATTTACTTGGAATTACAATTCCCCACTCATGTTTCCCTCCTAGACTATTTTCAAAGGGCATATTTAAAAATACTTCTAACATAAATAGACCAACGCAACTTTTTATCTGTCAAACCATTTAAAGTTTAAACATGTTAAAGCATCCATGATTAATGGAATCTCTGATATAGTATGTAATTGTTTTATATTTTGTGTTGGTTAGTGATTATATCTCAATTTTATTACATTGAAGGCAACTTGAAATACAGTGTAAATACAGTCCAGAGTCAGACAAACACATTCCAATGCAAGGTGCAAAAAGGATCTCAGACAGCCATTAAGAATCTACAACAGACATGAGATGGAGATTTAAATGTGCTGTTAAAAAGCTAGATAGAAACGTCAAGCTAGATAGAAACACGCCAGTTTCTCAGCAAGTGATGATTTTGTTCTCTTTAACACATGGGATGGAAACTGTGCTTTATTCGCAAATGTTTTAAACAATATTTATGGAAACAAAACGATGAATCACCTAATGAAACACCAACATAAGCTGAAACTGGAGAGACATCTTTTACTTTAAAGTTTATAGATGAAATGTAATTTAATCAAAACTATTTTCGTTTCATTAAGAACGCTTCACAGCACACTCTGCATCTGTTATGACAGCGTTTGTTTCTTTATTCTCACCTTCCTTAAAAAAAGTCATTTTGCTATCATCAAGGCAGGCTAATATTATCTGCTCAATTTTACCAAAGGGCTCACAATTTATCTGCAGGAAATGTAGTAGAATCCAGAGTGAATGTGTATTGTGACATCTGGTTGGTACTTTCCTGGCTGCAGGAAACAGAACATGGCATGTTGATGGTAATTAGGCCATGCAAATATCAACTTAAAGCTTAATTAATGTTTAATTTTAATGTTTATTTTAAAAAATGAGACTGTGTAAGTGAGGCAATGGATGAGAAGTTGTGAGTGTGAGAGAGAAAGCTGCCTGTGATTTCAACAGCTTTGTGTCGATAACAAACAAGAAGCGGGGTCCCCATAGGGGAAATACACAAAGCAATTACGGCGAGGGAAAGTTGCCTGGAGAACCTTATTAATATTTAATAAGCCCAAGGTTCTTTTCTGGCCGTTGTTCTGATGGCAGAACATTATGTTTCCCAATTCTCAAATTAAATCAGAGTGAGGTGAGAAAAAGAGAGATGAAAATCAAAACAAAAATAGAGTGAGTTTAGATTGCTTTTCCTCATGTCTGTGCCGTATATAAAAAAAAGCTACTGGAGGAGGATGATTTTGACATTCTGTTAAGTATTTGTTCACACATACTGTGTATTTTCTCTTTGGCCAGCCTCTACTTTTTCTTCAGTGATCGGTCTCGAGTGGCTCTGATAAGCTGATTTGAATGTTTTAGCCAATGGCTAAAAATATATAATGGGCAATATTGACGTTATTTCTTTTGTGTGTCTAAGGATGCAAATAAGTAATTAAAATCAGTTGTTTTAAATATAAATATAATTGAATGTATGATAATGTACAGTTGAAAAAAAAAATATATATATATTTAGGTTTGTCCATGGGGGCCAATGCCATTGTAACCGTCGCTTAGTGGCTTGGCCGGGTCTGTTCAAAATTGTACTCACAAAAGAAACAAAACATTGTGCTTTTGTAAAATAAAGAAAACAGACAGGACGTTAGGGATGAATTCATGTGTAATGGGGTCATTTTAGTTATTTTACAGAATATGAAAGTGTAGCGGGAAGGACATTTAGGGGGCACAGGTAACTTCCGGTCGCTCTTAGTTACGTAGTGGGCGAAGGCTATTTAGGGGCACAGGTAACTTCCGGTTGCTTTCAGTTCACGTAGTGGGGAAGACTATTTAGGGGCACAGGTAACTTCCGGTCGCTCTTAGTTATGTAGTGGGGAAGGCTATTTAGGGGCACAGGTAACTTCCGGTTGCTTTTAGTTACTGTAGTGGGGAAGGCTATTTAGGGGCACAGGTAACTTCCGGTCGCTCTTAGTTACGTAGTGGGGAAGGCTATTTAGGGGCACAGGTAACTTCCGGTTGCTCTTAGTTACGTAGTGGGGAAGGCTATTTAGGGGCACAGGTAACTTCCGGTCGCTCTTAGTTACATAGTGGGGAAGGCTATTTAGGGGCACAGGTAACTTCCGGTTGCTCTTAGTTACGTAGTGGGGAAGGCTATTTAGGGGCACAGGTAACTTCCGGTCGCTCTTAGTTACATAGTGGGGAAGGCTATTTAGGGGCACAGGTAACTTCCGGTCGCTCTTAGTTACGTAGTGGGGAAGGCTATTTAGGGGCACAGGTAACTTCCGGTCGCTCTTGGTTACGTAGTGGGGAAGGCTATTTAGGGGCACAGGTAACTTCCGGTCGCTCTTAGTTACGTAGTGGGGAAGGCTATTTAGGGGCACAGGTAACTTCCGGTCGCTCTTAGTTACGTAGTGGGGAAGGCTATTTAGGGGCACAGGTAACTTCCGGTCACTCTTAGTTACATAGTGGGGAAGGCTATTTAGGGGCACAGGTGACTTCCGGTCGCTCTTAGTTACATAGTGGGGAAGGCTATTTAGGGGCACAGGTTACTTCCGGTTGCTCTTAGTTACGTAGTGGGGAAGGCTATTTAGGGGCACAGGTAACTTCTGGTCGCTCTTAGTTACTTAGTGGGGAAGGCTATTTAGGGGCACAGGTAACTTCCGGTCGCTCTTAGTTACAGTACGTAGTGGGGAAGGCTATTTAGGGGCACAGGTAACTTCCGGTCGCTCTTAGTTATGTAGTGGGGAAGGCTATTTAGTGGCACAGGTAACTTCCGGTCGCTCTTAGTTACAGTAGTGGGGAAGGCTATTTAGGGGCACAGGTAATTTCCACTCGGTCTTTGCCAGCTCACACTATACTTGGATCACAGGACGGGGGCAGCAGCACCGTGCGAATATAGAGCAGTGGAACGCCAAACATTGAGCGTGAGCTAAGACGGATGATTGCAGCAGTATGTGGCTTACACCACTGGTGTAAGCCACCTACTAAGTGGGCCTTTATCTTGCCCAGTTTTATAGTGTTTATTTCATTTTTTTTTCTTTTTGAATGAATTATGAAAATGAGTTTCCAGCCTCTGGTCCGTGATTTCTACATATATTGAACTTATTGAATCTAGACAAATCTAGTCCCATACAATATTCACCTATTACACATGTAACGTTACACTCCTACTGTCTACTATTCTATGGTTCAGTTGTCTATCTCTGTATGTCCTGATATCTTTATCTGAAATCAACGTTTTGATTGGATGTTCATGTACAAATGGCTTAATTAATGAGCAGGACAGTTGAGAGAGCCTATAGGAAAGTAGCAGACATTGTGAATTGTCCTTCATATTTGTTGTGTCCTTATATTTTGAGTGTGTGCATGAGTGGGTGTATACTGATTGAAGCCTGTTGCTCTGGCCTGCTGACTCTTAGAGATAACAAGCAACTGTGCAGGAAAAACATAAGTGCATACTCTCATTATTCCACCATCATTACCATACAGCACATATACACTCCCCTGCTGCTAATCTGCAGTAATACACTGTAAGCACACGGTGAGTCTTGCTATGAAGCTAGCACAGGATGTAGCTGAACTCAGAGGCTACTGTGAGGGAATTTGTGACCTGTAACATTAGAACCGAGCTTCAAACACAAACAGTTTTTTTTCTGACAGCTAATCCTCTGATGGGATTTGTTGGATTCGCCTAGAAAAAAAAAAATGTTTGAACTGCTGCCCTGGAGCACCCTTGGTGTATAGAGCTGAAATTGGTTCTCATACTTGATGGCATCCAGAAAACTGGCCTCAGCTTTTGCAGTTATTTTCTGGTCTCTGTGACGGCTTAACGTATCTGATTTAAGTTTATATCGTCACTGATGTTTTTTTTTTTTTTTTTTTTACAGTACCTCCTGTAACAATAGCAAAATAAAACTCATTTGCCATTGATCGGGTCTAATCCCTTGTGCTGAGTTGCATTACATTATGATTAACCAGCACAATTGTTCCAGAATGTACATTGCAGAGGAGGAAATGACTTTGCTCTAATGTACAGTAGACGAACATTCATATTTGTTCCCGGAAAATGTTTTACCTGATAGGAGTGTTACAGTACACCTTCCACTGTCTTCATCCACGGTTATGGTTTTTGTGACAATTTTTGCAGCAAGCTATTTATCAGTTATGGACACATTTAGCAAGCAATTGTGTTTGTAATTAGGCAATTGTTTTCCTGTCACTTGATATAAATTATAGTTTAAGGTTATGTTGTCTTAGTGCTTTTGACGAAAATACCTTCTGAAATAATTCTAGTAATTTCATTGTGCCCATTACACTAGATGGATATTTTCTGAATTTATACAAGGGAGCTTCATTTTGTTTTTGTTGTTGTCATTTTGTTAAATGCTTCATAGTTCATAGTCTGGGATTGGAATTGGGCTAAACTTACTGTTGTTAGCCTGACTATTCGAGTGGAGAATTCAGCCCCCCTACAGAGAAAATCGCATTGGGCTACTTTTTCTTTGCAGAACCTGAGCAACCCTGTTCATCTTTGATGAAACCCAATTTGAGAGATATTGCACTTTTAATATCAAATTTTTTTTTCTTAGATTTAAATTAAGATTTTTTTTAAACTGTATTATATGATGGGATTTTTTCTTCCCATTTGCATGGAAATGATTTTTATTATTGTAATCCTCTTATTAAAATCTTAAAAGGGCATTCTATTTATAAACAAAACAATTATAGGGGTCCTATGATGCCCTTTCACAAGATGTGTGAGGTTTTAGCTCAAAATTCCCCACAGATATTTTTATTGCATGTTTCAATTGTCACTTTTTGAGGGTGAGCAAAAAGTTTTTTGTGTCCCTTTTAGGGATGCACCGATTGGGAAATTCTGGGCCGATGCCGATACCGATGTTTAACATAACAACTTGGCCGATGGCCGATGCCGATGTTTTTTTTTTTCTTTTTGTTAATATTCCTTATTTTATGCCACTGAAACATACAAAACGTTCGGCTATTGATCACACTATCCTAGAATGAGAACAAATTTAATCAGACCAATTTATGAAACAAAAACAACCTTTGATGTCACTTTCTGGTTGACATTATAACCTTATTTATAGAGCTGTGAGTGATTTTCTCTGCCTTTTGTTTGATTTGCATTAATGGCTGAATCGTCAGCAGGTTTATTAGGCTGCATTTACACTGCAGGTCTTGATGCCTAAATCCGATGTTCTGACTATATCCGATTTTTTTGACGACCTGCTTACATCATCTTTTAAAAGTGACCCATATCCGATTTTTGTATTTACACTATACACTGAAACTACCAAATGCAGTTCTGACCCGGGAAATTAAGTAAAACAGCACGAAATTCAATGGATGCAGATGCGAATAAAATTATCCAGTGTGTTTCTTTCCACAATATTTTGTAAAGTCATCAAAACATTGGTCTCACAGCGGAGAAAAAGAGGAGAGGCACTGTAGCCACGAGCACTTAAAACGATGCATGCCTCATATATCTCGTGAAAATACAGATTTATTTCTGTAACAACCCTGCATTTTTGCCTGCACTCTTCACCCCAAACACTCAAAAGACATGAAACCTCCGCATTGCTCCACTGTGTGTATCCTTTCTTCCATCGCGCGGCTCGCGCCTATAATCGCGCAGTTTTTAATGACGCACGACTCGCATTTACTGGTGAATATCCGATTTGTCTGCTTACATGGCACAAGCAAATGCACGTATCCGATTCATATGTGTTTAATAGCCATTTTTTTTATCTAGCAACAGTAGAGACAGCATTTTGCAACAATCGCCGATCGTGCTGATTCTGATGGTACATTTGGGTTTTAGGAAGAACTGACAGCGCAGCGCTGTGAAGGAAGTTGCGCTGGACAGATGCGTCTCGTTTTTAACGGTTTTATCTCAAATATCTTCTTTTTATAATCTTTGGAAGCCGAAATCTAAAATTAAATTAGAATAATATCCCAGATCTAAAGTGAAACCTAGTTTGAATGTTTAGTGCTGTCCTCATTGTCACCCATTAAGCAAGGGCTGTCGTGTTGCGCGTGCTGTGGCTCCGCGTGAGAGATCTCTCTCTCTCTTCTGAACTGCGAATAGCAAATTTGCATCACAGATAAATGGTTTAATTAAAATATAGTTTATATATAGAAATGGCTGGCGAGATAAACATGTTCAAGATAACGTCTTAGGAATAATAAATAGTAGCCTACGTGTATTTTCTTAATTTCTCCAGTACCGACAGCAGAACCGCGTCCGAGCTTACTCGATACAGCGGTCTTTCAAAATTCAGCACCGGGCCCGTTTAATACCGGGTTTCGGTACCCATCCCTATTTATGACAAGTTATTTTCTGAAAAATAACATTCAAAAACGGGTCCCGACTCCCTCTTCCGTCTCGGTATCTCCCCCGCCCAAATTAAAAGAGGGGAGAAAGTTTCTCCTGAGCACAGCGTTCATGACACATAAACATCGGCGAATGTCATTTTTATTTCCCGATGGCCGATGGCTGTTAAAAAGGCAAATATCGGCCGTTACCGATGTTCAGCCGATGCATCGGTGCATCCCTAGTCCCTTTAAATGCAAACGAGCGGCTGCTCCCGGCACCAGAGGGTGGAGAGTCAAGAGCTTCAATCGCAGCTCCGATTACCTACATAGACACGCACTAAAAATAACCGGACAAAGATGGAGAGACTCAAAAAGAAGTGACAACATGTAGAATGCAACAGGACATTTCTGATTGGTTAGTTGATAAATTTATGTAGCGTATGTGGACTTAACTATCTTCTAGTGTTTGATTAGCATATTCTGTCATGATAATCTATAAAGCCCGTCCCTGATTTTAGGGTTAGTGATGTCACCAACCCATGAATAAGCTCTTTGTAGTCCCTACCAGTTTGTTGTAGTCCTTAAAGGGTTAGTTCACCCACAAATGAAAACTAAGTCATTAATTACTCACCTCCAGTAATGGAGGGATACCTCCAGTATCTCCACAAATGGAGATATTTTTTATTAAATTTGAGAGCTGGGTCACTACCACACAGGCACCCTAAGGGATTGAAATATGACGTCCCAGAAAGTCATTGAAGAAAATGTTGTTGTTGTTTTTTCGCTCAGAAAGTATTCTCGTCGCTTGATAAACTTATAGTTGAGCCACTGTAGGCACATGGAATATTTAAACATTTTCTTCAATGACTATCTGGGCCGTCAAGTTTCAATCCCTTAGGGTGCCTAAGTGGTAGTGATCAAGTTCTCAAATTCAATCAAAAATATCTTCAAAAAGGAAAATTTCTTGGAATATATACGTTTTTTTTTTTTTTTGCTTTTTTTGCGTACAAATACATATTTTAAAAGCTGAATTGTCAGACATCTGTCTGTCTGTCTGTCTCTCTCCCCTCTCTCTCTCTCTCTCTCTCTCTCTCTCTCTCTCTATATATATATATATATATATATATATATATATATATATATATATATATTTTAATTAGCAATACGTGTCCATGACTAACTGACTGTTTCTAGGGGTCACACAGCTGAATTGGCTGGAACCCCTGCAGATAGGCTTAAGGAACAGCAGGGAACAAAGTGCTTGGCTTAGGCCAAGGTTGCTCAGCCATCAAGCAGAGCTGAATACACTTGGCACTAGCTCAGTGATTACCCACCAGCCTAGAGAGATCAATTCACTGAACTTCCCTCATACGAGCAGCTGTGAATGTCAATGGGTTCCTGTAAAAAGCCTTAGTGAAAACCTGGAGTGATTCCGGTGGATTGGTCCGAGTCCGAGGTGCAACATTTAGCCATCCTTTTCTAGACACCACCATTTAACGGACTGAGTACTTGTGATATGAGCCATTATGAGAGAATAGTGACCCAATATATGGAGGTCAGTCAGATCTGCATCAGATTGCTCTTGTTTAAGCCAAGTTCACACTACAGGATTTTAAGCCCGATTTATGCCCGATTTGCAAATCGTTCAGCTCGTTGAGATTCACGGGCGATGAACACTTGCCAATCTGTTAGCATGAAAGAGTCAACAACGCAGCGAAGATGCTCGCAGACGCATCGTGCAGACCCAGAAAAATATCCTGCTAGATATCCAGAGCAGTCGCACGACTCAACCTCAGTGATGTCATGAGTACAGCCAATCATAGCAATGCATGGGTTGAGGACACCGGGTAAATCTTAGTTTTTCTTTTTTTTTGCATTTTTTTTCTCAGAGCAGATCGTCATGCAAACAGTGTCTGTCTGTCCATATTCGCGTGTTGTGTTCTCTTCTTCACTGGGTATTGGCGCACCTGCTTTTTTGCGTCATATCTGGTTTGTTTTATTGCATGGTTTTTCGTGACAAAACGTGGTTTGTAGACAAGATAGAATCGTTGGGTGACAGAGTTGTTGTCAACTCGTTATTTATTTGATTGTTTTCAGAATGTAGACCATACCATAGTACTGAAACTCTTATCATCCGAATCGTGGTTGTATCTCTATGTTGTGCGTTGTCAACTCGTGTAGTGAGTTATCTCCTGTTGTGGATCAACTAGTTGTGTTGTGTGGTGTGAACAGCTAAACAACTTGAACACTCCTGATTTCACTGAGAGCAAGTCATGTAGTGTGAACCGCACAGTTCAGCCCGACGTTTCAAAATCATGTAGTGTGAACAAGGCTTAAGAGAGCCCTTGAGACCATCGCCAACCAAAGAGGTGAGTTGGTGGAGATGAGCAGAGAACAGGTGGGATTGCTGAGCTGGTGTAGAGCCTTAGATTTAGTTACATTTGACATTTTTGTTGTCCGCTGACATGTCTGTATCTCCCAAATAGCAAATACGGATACAAGCTGCAGCACATGTGTTTCGATAGATCAGACGAAAATGTGGTTGGTTGGCCAAGGGTGGTAATCTCAGCAGAGTGCAAGAACAGCTTTTACCCAATAATTGATGTCTTTATAAAGCTGTGCAGACCTTAAGTCATTAAGTATGGCCAACCCATGGATCAGAAATCTGTGTTTGTGACTTCTAAAGCAAATGTTAGATCAGCCCTTTAATGTTCTTTATCTGAGAATCCCAACATGAAAGGCGTGAGTTAGAATGAGGATTCAGTTGAAGATCCCACAGCTGGAGAAGAACCCAACTACTGAGAGAGGAAGCGGGATTGGATAAAACTATGAGATCAGATGCCTCTGATCAGGAATATTGGCCCACTGAAATGTCATCCCAGTCGTTGCCTCCCATTGAGCTAAATCTTGAGTGAGACTGTTTACTCAACTGCTTAAACATTATTACATTCCAGTGAGATAGTTAAAGGATTAGTTCACTTTAAAATGAAAATTAGTCCATGATTTACTCACCCTCAAGCCATATGGCTTTTTTCTTTTAGATGAATACAATCGAAGTTATATTCAAAAATGTATTTTTCAAGTTTTATAATGGTTCAATCAATTGCAACCAACAGATTGAAGCTCAAAAACTGGCACCCATCCATCGTAAACAAACTCCAAACGGCTCCTGTGGGTTAATAAAGGCCTTCTAAAGTGAAATGATGAGTTTGTATAAGAAAACTATTCATATTTAACATGTTACAAAGTAAAATTCTAGCTTTACGAAATGTATGATGTCAGAAGTAGCGTATGCATTACAGTGTAGCGTAAATATCAGCAGGACGTTGCATTACTCACTTAAGTTGCGCTTTACACTTAAGTGGAATCCATTTGTTCGTTTAGCCGAAAGCTAGTTATTTCACTTTATAAAGTTTTAAATATTCAAATTTTTCTTACACAAACTCATTGTTTTGCTTCAGAAGTCCTTTATTAACCCACTGGAGCCGTTTGGAGTTTGTTTACGATAGATGGATGCACTTTTTGAGCTTCAATCTGTTAGTTGCAATCCAAACCATTATAAAACTCAGAAGAGCCTGGATATATATTTTTTTAAATATAACTACGATTGTATTCGTCTGAAAGAAGAAAGTCATATACACCTATGATGGCTTGAGGGTGAGTAAATCATGGACTAATTTTCATTTGAAAGGGAACTACTCCTTTCATGGTGATTCAACCATCATCCATTAAAAATAGAGTGGACATTTAACACACAAAAGTAGGCGTTCTCAACTGCAGTCCTCGCGACCCATTGCTCTGCATATTGTGAATTGCTCTGTCCGAAATCCCCCATTACTCACTATATAGTGGACTCACTATATAGTCGCCATTTTGTAGTGCTGTCCGAATGTATAGTGATGATTATTATACCCTATATAGTCCACTCAATGTATCCCAGAATGCATTTTGAAAAGTAGTGTACAAACGATGGTAACTAACCTAAGCCCTACATACCATCAATCATTGCGCGGATCGTAAAAATAAGTTTTAATCATGTGTGGAGTAGCGCATTATAACAGAAACGGCCAGAAATGACTTTTAGTTTTTACATTTTGGAGAAATAAGCTCAATATAATGTAATGTATTAATTTAAAAAAAATCTATTTAGCCCAGAGCCGGCTCGGCACCAGCTGACAGATCAGCTGATCAAATAGATGACGCCGAGACACGATCGAGTGGTGTCCGAAAGTGGTTTCTATTATGCTGGTGAGCTCACTATATAGTGCTCTGCTCTCTACCCCCAACATAGGGGGTAGAGAGTTTTGCTTTGATTGGAGATTTCGGACACAGCATATGTCTCCCTTATTTAATACACCTGATTCATGTTGTGTTAAATGAGACAGTATTACACTTTTAGTTTTGGACAATGTACTTTTGGTTATCAGTAGTTTTGGTTCAGTAAGTATTTTTCCCATTCATTTTCCTGTATTAAATTCCTTAATAATGACTACGTTTACATGTAGCTAATTTTCGGGTTATGGTCGGGTTAAGGTCACTATTCAGGTTTCTGAAACATTAGGGATAACCCGTTTACATGCGTGAGCAGAGAGGGTTTCTCCTGGATACATGGAATTGCAATATCCCGATGTAAACGGCAACGCGCGGTTAGCGTCTTGACGTACGAATAACCTTAGACGCAATTTGCGTCATTTCCGATTCTTCTTCCTATATCCAAAGACAACAACAACAGCAGCATGCGGATAATGAATAGTTCGGGGCAGATAGCGATCGCCTTTGTTTGCGCTTTGATGCTGGTAACGTTACTGAGCTCACTCCAAAAGTATGCTGTGCTGTGTCTAGCCTGGTCTCGCCATGTTTACTTCCGGTATACTGCACGTGGATTTTTGTATGCGCCAAGAAGTTTCTCTACTCAAAAGACCAAGATTCCTTGCGAATAGGACATGCGCAGAACACAAATCACTATGGGGATATGCCGATGCGCGTTTACATGACCAAAAAATCGGGTTAGAAAAGGGGTACCCCAGGTATAATATACGGTTTTTAAAATCCGTGATATGAGCAATATTCGGGATTTTGGCGGTGTTTACATGGCCGTTTGTGACCGGGTTATTGCTAATATCCCGGTTTTGAACGGGTTATTGGCTGCATGTAAACGCAGTCAATGAGAGATTTGAGATGAATCATTGAATCGTATCATCACAAACTTGATTTGAATAAATCTGAACAAAATGAAGGACTTGTATGTAAGACATTTTAGGCAATAAACTTTGCATGTGCATGTGTTTGAATAACACAATCAAATGGCAGTTACATTTTTGATTCAGACAATAATTTTAAGAAGACTTAAACAGTTGCATGCTATCAGTGACTTTTCTTATTGTGTATTATTAAATCTAGAAATCATATTGATTTGGCTTATACATGCATAAATCATCACTTAAGAACCTCAGAACTCATGGAAGGTCCGTCTGGAAAGGTTTATATATTATTGTTAAAAATCAATTACCCTGTAGACAAAGTTAATGAGATTTTTACTGCTGTTGTGGTCTGTTGAGGTTTCTCAGTTGTTGTCACACAGCTTTAATACCTAAATGAAATGTTGTTGGCTATTATCAGATCTGGGCTTTATGGTTATGTTATATGCATATCAGTGATAAAATGTTCATTTGTGTATAAGTGCATGTGTGTATTTGAATCCTGATAAGGCTTGTCGCACAACTCCCGCAAGCTAATCCTCATTGCACGATGCAATTTGAGCTCAAAAACACTCATATTACGATCAGAGTGGTGTGCTATTAACAGCCAACATCAAAGCGGCCCATAGCCATACGCCATAACACTCCTGTCCTCTACAGCAACAAACACACAATACCATCAAACACTCACTGCTTTGCTTTTGAAATGCTTGACACTGCTTGCTTTGCTATTGGCATACTATAAAGAGCTTTCCATTTTCATTGAAACCAATCTAAAATGGTGTAATGGAAAGGGAAATGAGCAGATACATGGCGCTTGAGGGATTTATTGCGTTTTTGCTTGATTCGGTTTTCCGCGTAGAATAATCATTTGACTTTGCTATTTGTTAAGAACAAATGGCTGTTTCCCTGACCGTCCTCAATTATGCCGGCAAGCAGGGATGTTTAACAATGCTTTTGTGTGTTGGTGTATGCATTCTTTTTTTAATGGTCCTGAAAGCTTTTGTGTTGAGAGAGATAAAAGAACTAACTGCAAAGTTGACAAGGTTAAGTGCTCAGAGAGGAAACTTCAGTGGATTTGATATGTATTGATTTTGGAAGAGGCGCACTAGCCAGTTACCCTTTTTGCATCTAACAAACAGAGCTGAGGTGAAAGCAAAACAGCTGGAGATGAAGGGGTGATTGCTCATGTCAGATTGGTAAAAAATCTGGCGATACATTACTCATTCAGGAGATGCGTAATAACACCCCCTACCTTTACAGTGATAACATGGAAAATCTTGTCAATAGCAAGGAATCAGCTTTCTCGTAAAAGATCAAAAATAACTCATCAATGCGGGGAAAGAGTTAAGGTAGTGTAGTTTCAAGTATTATGCGGTTAAATGTCAAAATAACTCCAATATTATACACTAGATCCCAAGACGGTCATACAACTGACGCTTCTGACCATACGTCAACATCCGCCGTTTTAGGGTACCCTTTAAAGTCAGTTATATGACGATCCTGGACCGTCATACATCTGACGCTTTACCTTTAACATCAGTTAGGTGACGGGCTAGGTTTAGGGGTTAGGGTTAGGATTTCAAACTTCAAAATGGCAGCAGGGATTTCCCGCAGGAAAGTGCTTAGGGAAGTTTAAGTGTATGTCTAAAAACGGCGTAATTGGCAACAACTGTTACATTTTGGCTTAATGCTACACTGTGTAACTCTTTTAGTTTATTCTTAGCTAAAAACACTTAGTTTTTTCAAAAATATATGTGCTCATTAATGTATATTTACTTTGTTCAAGTAATAAAGTATTCTCGTGAGTGTATAATATACCAAAATAGTGAAAATACATACGGGTAAGGGGTTCTAATGTTCGGTCGCCATGTTGCCCCTCCATCTTGAAAGTACATTAGCCAAAGAGGGACATACCCGTTAATTCAAGCTTCGCCTTTCGCGTTTACGTTTGAGTTAACACTCATGGACGAGGTTGAACACGAAAGCCATGTTAATCTTGGACTACATTGGCCACCGTAGGAGTTAAAACGAAATCGGAATTGAGAGGAACAGAAACTAATATTCACTGGATGGTCACATACCTTTTCACCACTAGATGGGGGTAAAAATCACAGCTTTAATTTTTCTACAGTGGATTGAAGCTGTCCATATTTTTTTACAGTTTATGGAGTATACCAGAGAAAGAGTAGCTCACACACAATTAAGCCAATCTGATCATTAATACAGTCAAAACTGCGTAAAATTTGCAGAATAAAAGTCATTTTTTCTTTTCGAACCCACAAAGAGGTAAATGACTGTGTGAGCTCTGGGTACTATCTGATGGAGTTGACCTACTCAGACTTTTTCAGGATGATGATCAAAACAGACTTTTACAAAAAAAATTATTTTCTCTGCTTTTCATTACCCATAAGTGTTGATAAATAAAGATTAAAATAAGCTAGAATGTTTGTTTGCTTGTTTGTTTAAAAGTAGAGGCTCTGTTTTTTTAATGTTTACATATTAATACAACAAAATTGCTGGCAAAAAAAAAATACTGGCAAGAAACACTAGAGTTGAGCAACTGATATTATTTTGGGTATAATGGTGTAATGTCTAAGTCTACTGGCTTATTTGCTCTGTCATGACGTTCTGTTTTCTTAGGGAAGCTGCTACTTCCCTGTTTGGATATCAGTAACTGCCAACATGGTATGACCTAGTCATGATTTATCTGGACAGTTGTCTGGTTCTCTCTAATGCCTTCCCTTCCCGACAAAGACAGGAAGCTTTTTAGCTTTAATGCAATGTAATGAAGAGTGAAGGATGCATCAGTAGGTGTGTCAGTTGCTGTATTTTATCATTCTTGTTCTGCCTCAGAGAATGATGGGAAATGTTTGATGAACAAGTTGCTGTTTTGTCCATTGACATGTGCAACATCAAGCATCATGCTTCACATTGAATGCACATTGAATCTTCATGAAGCAACATATTGAGTACATTCTGATGCAGTTTCAACAGTGTCCTGTTGGTGTGACGTTACACCTGAAAAAAATTGAAATTGAAATTGAAATTGCTATACACTCAGTTTGTATGTGCTTATTTTAATTGACCCTTTGCAGTGAGCTTGATTGACAGGTGATCGTGACCAATCATACTTTGCAGTCTGCGCATTTGGAGAGTTAGTCAAAGTTTGCAATAGATTCGAACTTGAAAAAAAAGTGTACTGACGCCTTCTGTGGTTGAACAACATTCCTTCTTATGTTCATTCATGTTTATTTGATGCTATAAATGAACTAGAAGGAAGATTATTGGATCACGCAGCAGCTTTAACTGGTAGCTCTATCTGATATCGTCACAACACATTAAAGAGCCATAGCATTTATTGTTTAAATTTCTTAAAAAAAAAAAATAAAAAAAATTGAAAGGTGAGACCTTGAAAGGTGAGTAACCAGAAACTAACCTGATCTGTCTCTCTGTCAGCATGTTTTCAGTCTCTTCTCTGCTCTGCAATGTATTTGTCACTGCCTGTGGCGCGAAACGGCATAGCTTGTTCTGACATCGCGACAGTGACAGAGAGGCGGGTTCTTGCGAACGGTCAAATTTACCTTGTTACCATGTAAAATGAACTAGCAAAGGTGAAAGTGAACTAAAATGTCTCAAGGCCTAAAGTACTGTATACAAAAGATGTACATACAATAGGGATGCTTGTTTGAGGTAATTTTACCAAATTAGACAACGCAGACTCGTTATCTGAATATTAACAGTTAAGTGAGAAGTTTATAATTGCCTATTGAATTAAATAAAAATAAAATTGACAAGTGTCGATGACCCCTAAAGATACAATCATTTTCACGGGTTTATTTTGGCATGCAAAAAGCATAACAGATCAACTTCAGAATTTGCACTTGTCGACGCTTTCCTGTGAGTTAACAAATATAGGCTATAGTATTTAGTATTTTAGTAATAGTATTTAGTATTTATTATAGTTTATCTTTAGTATTTCAGTATTTATTATATATATATATATATATATATATATATATATATATATATATATATATATATATATATATATATATATATATATATATATATATATATATATATATATATATATATATATATATATATATATATATAAATATATATTAAAAATGCAGCAAACTAAAAACAAAGACTGTTTAACTGATAGTATGCATCTGGTCAAAAGGTTTAAACAGTAAATATGAGCATCCTTAACATACAGTATATTTTAATTTTAACTTAATCTTTGTTTGAATGTTGTACATTACATTCAGTCATTCCTTCGTTCATCTTTTTCGCTATTTCTGAAATATATAATGTTGTGACTGACAAAATGACCTCAAATTTATAAGGAAAAAGCAGGTCTATAATTACAAATCTATGACTCTTAAATATAATAAAATATGCATTTTAATCAAGGCTGTGCAATGATTAATCACATCCAAAATAAAAGTTACTGTTTGCACATAATATATGTATGTACTCTGTATAATTATTTTGTATATTTAAATGCACACACATGCATATATATATATATATATATATATTTATATATATATATATATATATATATATATATATATATATATATATATATATATGTAAGAAAAAAATGTTTTTTTTTTATTTATATTTTCTTAAATATATACATGCATGTGTGTGTATTTATATATACAAAAATAATTATACATAGTACACACACATAAATTTCATGTTAACATACACTTTTATTTTGGATATGCAGTTAATGCATTGCACAGGCTCCCTAATTTTATTTTTTTTTATTTTTTGTAACTGAAATGAAATATTGTTTCATGGCCGGTTAGAAATATCTATGGTTAAATCAACAAAGGTGACACTCGCCTATGATATATCGCCCATCGGAGGTGCCAGTGAGTATTATTTTATTTTCCCAAGTCCCTCTTTTAACTGTCTGACCTTGGATGGATGGCTATTGTTACACTAGCAGTCACATAACACAATTTTGTCAAAGGGCTTGAGATTTTAGACGAGAGAGGAGGAGAAACAGAGAGACTGAGATGAGTAAGAGAAGAATTACTTAAAGGTGGACATTTAGGATAGAAACCAAAAACACACATTCAACAAGTTTAAAGGCTATAAAAAAACAAAAAAACAAAAACAAAGCTAAGGAGTATACCGTAATTACAGCACACATGTGTTCCTTTGAGCTCTCCAAGTCTGCTGTTGATCGATACAACAATAACAGTGATTGTTGGGTAGTTTGACAGACAGACTGAACTCATTACAGGCGAGGTGCAAGAGCAGATCTCAGTACACAACAGTAGCACACACCGCACTGCTACTGTCCTCGGGCCTGGAGAGAGACATGAACACGGGAGCTCATTAAGACCCTCAGTCTGCCTCTCCCAGTGTCCTAACCCCAGCACACATCACATTCAGAGTGTGAGAGATTGACTGTAGTGCTCACATCAGCTGAGGGGTGCTACAACAGTTGATGAGTATGAGAAACTGTAAGGAAAAGCAGGGAATAAAATAATCTGGAATGATCTGTTTCCCCTGGTGATTCTGTCTTTTTGTCGCATGCTGGACATGTGGTTAGTGGAGTGTGTATGTGTTTGACTAGGGCTGGGGCGGTATGGATTTTTTCTTACCGCGGTTGAAAAGCAAGAAATTCCGCGGTATTGCGGTAAACCGCTAATACCCAACCCCCCCCCCCCACCCCACACCCCCAGCCGTCGCCGCCGCGAATATCTGCGCGTGCAAACAAGCGCACACACAAGAGATGAACTTAATAACGAACATGTTCGTTCGTTTATTATTTCACATTTGGAACATTTACACACAGAACACAGGAACATTTAGAACAAAAAATGGAGTGATGTCTAGGCTATGGTTTACATCCCAGCCTTTATATTTTTGGCTAGAAAAAACAGCATGTTCACTTTGTCGGGTTTGAGGGAGGCCCTGAAAGACGTAACGACGTTACCTGCTGCACTGAACACACGTTCTGAGGGAATGCTTGTAGCGCAAAAGGTCATATATTTTCGGGCAACTTTTGAAAGCAGAGGGAATCGGACATGATTTCCCGCCACCAGAGGGTCTGCGTGGGAATCCAGGGCTTCCTCCTGCAAATACCTTCTGATCTCTGTTTCCACACGAATTCTCTTGGGATTCGAGTAGATGTTTTTTCTTCTTTCCCAGAGTAAGTCCGCCAGATTCGAGTTTTTTGGGAGGGTTGGGTGCACTTGCTCCCTCTACATCACCGTCATCACGCTGCTCTTCGGGCACATCAATCATCATCTCCTCCATAAGCTCATCCTTCACCTCTGTCAGCAATGTCAATATCCTTATAGGGTTCGACAAACGCGGTCTTTGCCAATAGTTGAGTTGAGGGTGCACTGTATTTTCCATCAAAACGGCAGACATTTTTTCTTTGAGATTGCGCGTGGATTGGGTGTCCTCCTCAGCTGGGAGCAACAGATCCTCGGTGACTAGCTGCAGCACCGGTTTCAAAGAGGATGCAGTCACTAGGTCCGTGTACTA
>JAQIUQ010001229.1:225000-325000 GCA_030378365.1 Hybognathus amarus | reverse complement strand
CATACTGCCTTAGCGCAGCGCGATTCAATTCACGCTCAAAGGCAGTCTGAAGACCATGGCACAGTTTTTCGCCTCATTTAGGGAACCAATCACAGAACGGGGAGGGAGCAGCTAGGCAATGACGACATCTATGCGACACACCGGAGACATTAAGACTTAATAGGTTGCTTATCGTGAGATTTTATTGAGCTGTTACATTAATTATTTAAGTGCATGCTATTTAAGAGGCTGAAACGACTGAAAATACAATTAAACGTATGATACCTGGGTTGAGGTTTTCCTGGTGGAGATGTCACGTGGACTCGGTGGGTTTGGGCAGGTCAAAGCCCTCGGGTCTTCGATGGTGTATAGGCTCAGCGTTGCCTTTTGGCTATGTTGCTGTCCGTGTTTCGGAACTATTCTTCCCATTGTCTAAATGTAGTCAAGTCTCTTTCCAGCCTGGAAATTCTGTTTGAGCAACGCTGGGAGGATCTTTGCGATTCCCCTGACTCCGGTGCGACTGTCACCCCTAATATTGTTAACCTCTCGGATAAACTTGGTGGTTTTTTGGATGAAAACATGTCTGTGGAGTGTCCATATATACCTTCGACCCTCATATTTATCTTGCACAAACGGCAATAATCGCTTAACGTCATTGTTTACACAAAAGATCTTTCCCATCGTCTTCTTCCTTTTCTAATTTCTGTCGCTCTACATACGTCATCTGGTATAATCGAAACGATTGGTTATGAGCTACATACAGGCGTATTCGATAGACATTCTTAGCACCCAATAAACTGTGCCGGACATTCTTAAACCATGTCTCAAATATGAGAAATTGTGCATGTGGTTCCCAGACCCAATTCTCAATGAAATTGGGTCTGGCATTAGCCAGGCTAATGTCACAAACTACCTTGTAACCAATCACGTTAGTGATGTCACTAAAGCCACAGGCCCCGCCCATGAGTGTTGACAGACACTACCATTTTGTCTTTGAAGAATGCTCCCTCAACTCTACCAGAATTTGTTTATCAGGGTTACTGCAGGGTCTTAAAAAGTCTAAAAAAGTCTAAAATTTCAAAATCACAATTTAAGGCCTTAAAAAAGTCTTAAATTTGCTGAAGCATTGTGTTCTAGGTCTTAAATATTTTTAAACGGGTCTTAATTTTCCTATGTCCATGTAAATCTCATTGAAATGCTCCTGCAGCACTTTGGACTGGGTTTTTTATATTTATATTATGTAGTTGTAGTTCTTAATTCGCTGTATTACGACTACAAAATAGACCAACATGCAACAGCCAATCAGTTTTGAGGTCTTGTGTTATTCGCGGGTATCTCAGATACCACAGACAGACATAAAACGGATTTTATTCAGCTATGGGGACGTGGAAGTTTAGCGATACTTAGCTTGAAATACCTGAATTTTGGATCCGATTTTGCTGATTTGGATTTTGTTTTTTGATCAGAGCCAAAACTAATAGTTTGGCTAGTTTTGAGATGCTCTGGGTTCTCCACACGGCGACAAGACACCAGTCCTACATTGTTTCTAACGATGTTTCCTTCAGGTGCGGGAAAGATAATACGGCCTACATTCCGCGCTTTGGAATAGGGGATTTTATAATAACAGAAACAGAACAAATTTCCAAAATCACGGGACCGCTTTTACACCGAATGTTCAGTGAATAAATTCAATTACTTTGCAAATAATTTTGAGAACTCGTTAACGCGTTTCCTTTGTACGTTTTTTTTGTGATATAGGTCTTAAATTTCATTCAGAATGGTCTTAAAAAGGTCTTAAAAAGTCTTAAATTTGACTTTGTGAAACCTGCAGAAACCCTGGTTTATGTACTTACGCACTTCTTACTGTTTACTCAGCTCTTACAGTGATTTTACTGGTAAAACTAACACTTCATCTTTTGTATAAGCATTATTAAACTCATCAGTATATTTTGTCATCATTCAGATGTCGTCCTACAGCAGGCTTGTATTAAAGGGTACCTATCATGGTTTTTAAATTGTTCATTTTCACATATAAATCATGCATTAGTAGTCTATGTATAGCGAAACTGCAATGCTTGGGTCTGAATTCTTCATTATTATAGCTCCACAGGCCCCTATTTTACCCCTTTTCTGATGTGCGTCTGTGAGCAAGTCGTTTTGAAACGGCCTCTTTAAATAAAAAGGAGATGTGTCACACCGCTCTCCAGGTTGCTGAGATGACACTAGGTTCCATTCCACCCCGTTCAGCTACTTGCGTGCCCATGTAACAGACAAAGGTCCTTTTTGGCACAGGGACTAACCTGAAAACTGGCTAACTGACAGTGTATGACAAACAGGAGGATGCACCAACCGATCCCCTCCATCGGATGCCGCATGTCAACAAAGGGCCGATATTCCCAAAATGGGCACCGAAAGGTTCATGGGACTTGCACAAAACTGACCAATTGTAATGAAGAACAAACACTAATAGATTTACAGGCTTGGATGACACCTTTCAATCATACAGGGGCTATACCTTATCTCAGAGCCGCGTTTCCACCGCAGTTCCACCTTCTTTCCCCAGGAACTAGGAACTTTGGGGTGGTACTCGGTGTGTTACACCGCAGGAACCAGGGTCTAAATGAAGTTCTTGGTTAAAATTTCCCCCGAGAAAGTCCCTGCTGGCGAGGTAGTACATTTTCAGAGTTCGGAAACTTCGGGGTGGGACTTGTGCACTAAACATGCTGATTGGTTCTTACCACGCTATTCTTTCTGCCCGATGGCACACGTTCGTCCCATCCATCTCACGGTCAATGTCCGCTGATAACAAACGTCTACTTTTATATCCAGCATTACGAGCTTTCTGAATACGCTTTGGGTGCTCGTCTCTTTTCTGCCGTTTTGTTAATTACCTCGTTTGTAAACCAATCGCACACAAAAGCAGCAAAGCTTGAATCTTCTCCATACAAAACTCAAAACAAACGCGCAGGCTAGGAAAAGCAGTCGCATGCAGTTCAAAATCACTACATAATCTTCCTGCCCCGGACCGGTACTTTCAGTGCGTGGTGTAAACGCAGTAAGCAAGCGGTCTGGGGAAAACAAGTTCCTGTGAAAAAAGTTCCTGGGACAAATAGTTCCTGGTAATTGCGGTGGAATGCTTAGATGTATGAACAAAAGAAGCAGTTTTGGAGAGGAAAGAGCAGTCATGAATGTTGCTGATACACAGGTGTGAGGTGTTCGTTTTATTTATTTTTTCCTTCACTTTTGGCAGCCTGCAGTGCGAAACGTATATCAAGACTGGTAAGCAATTAAGCTAATTGGTCACCGAGGCATTCATTATTAACGTGTCATGCTAAACACCTCTTCTTTTTTTTGTGGAGCTGACGTTGCCACATCAGTTGGTTTGAACGGAAATGCAGTTTTTGAGTGAATGCAAAATAATTTTACTGGCCCTGTTCCAGTTCACTTACTCAAATGAAATCTTCATTGAATGCATTTAAATGGTGTATTTAAACGGTGCTGTAGTCGGTTAAAGTTCTCACTTAAGCTTTTATGGATGTAATTGAATAAAAAAAACACTCAAGGTTTAAAGGCTGAATCTGAAGATTTTTTTTTGTTTATACCTTTGTATTTGAACTCTGATGAGTCAAAAAGTTATGACCATCTGCATGCTGTTGGAGGGCAGGACAACACCTTGAACTCTTCATCATGTTCCTCAAACCATTCCTAAACAATGTGTGGCAGGGTGAAAGTAAAAAAAAAAAGTAAGAAAAAAAACACCTCTTGCTGAAAAATCCGATTCTCGTGTACCCATTGTAGGCGCTTCTGACGGTGGACAGGGTTCATCATCATAGGCACTCTGATTGGTCTACAGCTACACAGCCCCATACACAGTAGAGTGCAATGCCCTGTGTGATGTGAAACATTCCTTTCATAACAACCATTACAATTTTGTGTGACTTGTGCCTCAGTAGACCCTCTGTTGGCTCAGACCAGATAGCCTTTGTTACACTCATGCACTTAATGAGCCTTGGGCTCCCAACACCTTGTCAGTTCGTGATTTGTCCCTCCTTGGTAAATTCTCACCACTGCTGACTGAGAGCCTTTGCTGTTTTAGAAATACTTTGACTCAGGCAAAAGTAACAGTAGACATTTATAATGTTACAAACTATTCTATTCCTCAAATAATTGTGGGAAAGAAATTATTTCCAGAAAACTATTGACCAGCCCAGCCATTTTCAACATAAATAAGAAATGTTACTTTTATTAAATAATAATAAATACAAAAATCATATTAAAATGATTTCTGAAGCATCATGTGACACAAAAGACTAATGAAGACTTTCAACTTTGCCATCACAAGAATAGAACATGTATTTTTGATTATTATTATTTTTATTTGTAATTAAGGCTATTTACGTATTCATAAGTTTGAATGCAGAAAACATTGTGTCGGGACATAATGCATACTATACAGGCATTTAATATGTTGAGGTTAAATTTCCATGGATAATAGATACCATAAGAAAATATATTGAAGATTTGGTTCATGCTGTCTATTTCACATCTACTCTGCCCAAGTCACCTTGAGTAACAAGAACACAACTTAGAGTGTCAAAGAGGGTGGTAAAAGGAAGGAAAAGAAGAGTTATGGATGAGGGAAAGAGAGATGAGGAAAGGAAATGGGAGGGTGAATATGTCACAGAGGACGAAAAGAGTGAAAGCGAGGCATGGAGCATTGAGATAAGATGGAGACGGACACGATCAGAGGGGATAAGCTGTCCCGATGTGGTGGTATCTTCCTCGGTCAGACCTGATTGGTGAAGATGAAAGTGGGGTCGATATTATTGAGGGTTAAAGTTCTCTATTTCACGTTTAGATACATTGATGAATGAGCCATAGGCTATTTTATTTATTACCCGCTTTTAGCTCACAGATGAATGAGCTTTGGGATAGCTTCTTCAGGCATAGTCACCTTTTCAGGGACGTTTTCTGCAGCAGCAAGTCCATTTTTCCATCGACCATAAGAGATGTAGCCCTTTCTTGGCAATTTCTGCAGTGGAAGGGACACTGGGTGACTATGAATGAATACGGTCATCCTAACATTACTATCTGTGGTTAATGCTATCCTTTAACATTCCTTTTTCATCTACATGGCGATATATGATATATATCGACTTGGCTCAATATCACTATTTCATGTGTTTATTTCTCTTAAACTAACATGTAAACATCTTTGTGTGTTTTTTGCAGTGGTGTTTGACGACTGCGCTGGAAATGAGGGTGTGGAGTTTGAAGTATCGAACCCTACCTTCCTAATAGACGAGAACCTGAATCTGGTTCCTAGAAAAGACGTGATTGATAGCGGAGACGTCATGTTTGTCCATGGTGTCAATGTTAATGTCGATGACATGGCACAAGTGACCATAACGGGAGCACCATCCAGATCTCCTCAGACACTCAGGGTAAGAGTTTCTTAAATTTTCTATACTGTATGTGTGTGTTTTGTTAAAGTCCTGAAGTTCTCTTACGAGAGGTTTTCGATATTGCGTAAGTTAGCATTAGCATTGCGTAAGTGTAGTTGTCCCTCAGCTACACTTATAAAAGGGTGGGAAGTGAGCTCAGGGATATCAGAATGAGTGCTAAGCACAATAAGGCAGGGCTATTCGCTACAGTTCGATCGCTGTCCCCACGCTTTAGAGCACTGAACACGACGACAGTGAATGTGGACACATCTACTCCGTGCAGATATAGCGAAGCTGCTCTGTAAAGGCGGCTATAAAAATGGTACCTCCTTCTCTGAGCGAGTTAGGCTTTTACAGCCGTTATTTGTCGTATCCAAGATGGATGGGATGCTCAGACCTATGTTAGATCTGAGACATTTAAACAAAGTTCTTGTGAAAAGACCATTCAAAATGCTTATGACCAGAAAAATCCTCGCGCACGTACGCCCAAGGGACTTGTTTATCTCTCTCGATCTGAAATATGCCTATTATTACCCCAGGTATTACCCGTCACAGGCCATTCTTGAGATTTGCCTTTGATAGTATAGCAATAGACCGCCCTGCCGTTCGGCCTGTCTTTAGCACCTCGTACATTTACAAAGTGCATGGACTCTTGCGCCCTTTTAAAATCAGGGCATGCAAACTATGAACTATCTGGAGAATTGGCTGATTCTGTCACAGTCAGAGATATACAGGACCACCATGTTCTAGTCCGTTCTGTGGTGTCCTACGTGAACCGTCAAGGTGGTGTCAGATCCAGGAACCTCTGCGATCTAACAGAACGCCTCCTCGTTTGGTCTCAGCACCATCTGCGCTCACTGAGAGCTGCGCATGTGCCAGGCCACCTGAACGACGGCCCAGACAATCTGTCCAGGGACAATTTTCCTCCAGGGGAATGGTCCCTGCATCCCCAAACAGTGGCTATGGTGCCTTTTCTGCACAGCGGAAGTCGACCTCTTTGCGTCAAAACACAACGCTCACTGCCCAATGTTCTTTTCGAAGAATGAGGATGCACTGGGACAAATCTGGTCCTGCAGAATTATTCCCCGCTTATCTTGGATGCCTGGGATTCACTGGAACTTATGACGCGGATGCTTGGCGCACACGCCGTTGACAAAGGGTTCCCGTAGCACAAGCTAACTTATGTATAGGAGAGAACCTCTTGTAAGAGAACGTATTGGTTAACCTCGGATCTCTCTAGAAGAGAGAACGAGTATTGCGTAACCGGTCTTGCTCGCGGCCACGAGCGACTTTCGCTTCAGTCAATGAAAACCAGGGAGACAGCCTCCGAGCCCCACTTATATATTGCTAAGCCATGCCCTTTCTGGCAGGCTAAGATGTGATGCAGTTTCCACAGGGCAGCCAATGAGCAGGCTAGATAGCCTGCTCTAGGTCTGCTAGCTGCTGCACTGTGTTGACAATGAATACAAAATGAAGGATAGTTTTTTGGCTTCAATATCTGAAAAGATGAATCTTTCCTGTAGAGTAAGCTAACTTACGCAATACGAGAGAACCTCTTCTAGAGAGAACCGAGGTTACATTAGGTAACTGATACGTTTTTAATCATGTCATTTTAAATGGTGTTCTATGCTGGAGACATCAGAAGTCTGGACACCCATGATTCTCTTATCTTAAACCTGGATGTATGCGTCAGACTGTGTGTCTTTACTTCCATCATATTGGCAGACTCCAGCTCAGACTGGAAATTACCCATCAGGTCCTGTCATTGTCTCTGTGAGAACAGCCACATATTTCATTCATCAGGAGATCAGTGTAAGAAATTAACTTTTCTTATTAAGGGGAAAATCAAATTTAATTGGTGTTTATTTTATTAAAAACTACTACCATTTTGGGGTATTAATGAAACTAATAACTTCTTTTCAGCAAGGATTATCAAATATTAAGCATTATTAAAGACTTGTATTGTACTTACTTTTTTATTTTATTTTTTTATAATGATTTCAAATAAATGCTGTTCTTTAAAACTTTCTTTTACCTTTCTACTCAAAAGAATCCAGAAAAGTGTATCGCAGTTTCCATAAAAAGGAAAAAGTAACACAACTGTTTTCACTATTGATAAAAATCATGTTTCTTGCACACAACATCAGCATGTCAGAATGATTTGACATCACATGATTCATGTCAGAATCATGTGACACTTAAAACTGGAGTAATGATGCTGAAAATTATATTTTAAAATAGAAAAGAGTTGTTTTAAATTGTTATGGTATTTCACAATATTACTGTTTTACTGTATTTTTATCAAATAAATGCAGCCTTGAAAACAGAACAAAAACTTTAGAAAGGTAGTGTATGTATATATGTATGTACAGTATGTGTTAGGATGTCAATTTTTTAACAAATTCCAATGGTAGATTGTCGTTTAAATTAACGATTAATTAATCGATTAATCGTTACTCGTTAGCATTAATAGCAAACAGCATTACAGGGTCTGCAAATGCTGCTCAAAAAGCTATGTTCATCACCAAATTAATAAGAATGGGTTTTAATCTAAATAAAGGATTAGTAGGATAGGAAAATGTTTTGATGTGATTGATAAATTAAATTAATGAATCTGTCACCAACGCCACCTCAGATGTGTGCTTGTCAGAATGTGTGACTGTTGTGGATGTGCTGGAACAAAGCACTGAAAATGGCTACTAAACCCAATAAATTCACAATAAAATAGTGTTTTCATGTTATGTAATATGACAGTCCCAAATTAACCATTGTTATTATTAGTCGTGCATTTTGCTTGAGCGGCGCACGCTGAATGAATAAACATTTAGCACTTTGCTAGCATTCATTTAACTGAAAGAAACGCATCCTATTTGATAATATCATAATATCACAAAATTATATCTGCACAAAATGATGTGAATGCACAAGTAAACTTAAACTAAGTTACGTGCCATTCAGAATGACACATGTTGTGATGGACGCGCTCTTCCTGGAACAACGCGACATGGCATCTAACCCCAAATAATTTACATTGTTTTATTTCAATATTGTTCTCTTTATCTTGTTTAATATGACAGTCCCAATAGACATTATTAGTCGTGCATTGTCGTTTGAGCTGAGACGCGCTAAAGATCACGTCAATTCTTAACCAAGTGCATCCAATATGAGATAAATCAGATATAGATAGGCGTACACAAAATAAACTGTTACAACTTACATTTGCACAAAACAAGAGCCTGCGAATGCACACACAACCTTATAGTCATGGTAAAGGTGTAAAATAGTCTCAAACAACTGTGTCAGTGGGACTCAACACTTCACCACACTAGCGTGCTTGCTTACATGTTTCGCAGTTGAGCAGCACACACATGCATGATCCTGCTTAATCAATGAGCGCTAAGTTTTAGCTTTTAAATGTATTATCGATTAATCGTTGACATCCCTAGTAAAAGTATGTTTGTGGGTTTTTTTTCAGTAAGGATACATCATTTCATTCATATTTATAAAGATGCATTTCAGCATTCTTGTAGAAACGTTTAGGTTGTAGGTGTATTATATTGCATATAGTGCCATTGTGAATGAAAAGCACCTAGGTCCTACCTCTTTGAGATGATAAACTGGGAATTATACCCTCAGATGAGATATGTAGCATGTGTGAAGTGATTGCTATGTGAGAGAGCTCAGGGGAGAACAGTGGTGTGTGAAGAGGCTAAGGCGGAAAGTAGGGTCATTATGGATCATGCATGTAATCACAGTCTGGCTAAGCCTTCAATATAAAACTTGCACCAACCCACTTGTTTGTTCCCAGCAGAAGACCACGTATCAGCTTGCGCATGCCGAAGGGAAGCGCTTCTTATTGATGCCATATTTGACTTAATGCCCATTTTATTGGATTTTGATTATTGATAAGTGCAAGTGGAAATGGAAAAGGCCCCGTCTTCTCTAGAGACTGGCGTGATGTAATTCTTGCTGCTGTTCAAGCACAGCAAGGGTAAAGAGAAGGCCTTATGAGAAAAGTGAGAATTCAAGCTATAATTTAATATTTTACAGAGAATCAATATTTGAATTAATTTCATGATTTGTTTTCCCTTGCGTTTCTGTGTGTGAATAACATGTTTTTTCCTTGTGGAACCACCAAATGTAGTGCAAAAAACGAAATAAATAATGCTGTGAATTTGTAAGATCTTGACATTTTATACTGTACTTTTCAATATGTAAACTATTGAAAAACTGATGGCTTGAGGAGTAATTATATTGGGTTTTCTCTTTCACAGTCAGTTTTTCATTTATTCTAAAGAAGAGGATGACCCAGTCATAAGGTTACAGGTCGGAAATCTGTGTTGTTTATTGGCCTTTCTGGTGTCTTTAGCCTTGACGGGTGGAAGTAATGTAATGTTCTTGTGTCATAGTGAGTGGTACTTTATGAGTGTTAAGGTTCTTACCCTGCTGAGAAAGATGAAGAAGAAAACATCTTTGAATGGAGGTTTTAGCTTTTTGATGATTTTATAGGCATTTACTTGCCAGCTAGTCTTTCCAATGCTTCCTATGAGAATGTGGGGCTGCACAGGAATGTTGGGATGAATCACTGCAGGTATATCATCTGCAATGCAAACCCACAGGTTTCTGTCTGGCACTCTGAGTCATCTCTCCATCTGGATGAATGAGAAGTCGAAAATGAGAAATGATATATCCCAATATGACAGTCAACTGACAAGGACATGGTGCCTCTGTCCACCATGTGTTTTAATAAATGATGAGTTTTGATGACTACGAAAAAATAAATAAATAAATAAATAAATAAATAAAAACAAGTTGAGGGTTTTGATCTTCATTTTAGTTTTTTTTTCGTTCTGCACTGTTAAGCTGCGATTTCACACTACACGCGACTTCTGTCGCTGCAGGTCGCCAGTGGCTGCGCTGGAGGGCGTTCCTCACTACTGGTTGCCTAGTAATGTTTATGAGTGACATTCACGGAAGTTACTCTATGTTAGACAACAAATACGTTTTATTGCCGTAATGCATAATATTAAAGATGAACGAGAAACAGTGAGTGCTCTTTGCCATCGCGGCTATTTAACTGCAGCAAACGGGCAAATACCAGTCTATCTGTGTTCCCAAAACCATTCAGCCACAGAGTCAGTACGGTGAACACCACTGTATGTACAGTACACGGAAATATATCATCCATTATAGGACAGTTTCTGACTGCTATAAACAAGCTTCTCGTTCAACTTGCCTCGGTCAGACCCAGCACTGAAGAGTGACGCGCTCCACTGACTTCACTCCTATTGGTTGTCGCTCGCGATAATCACTCTTTATTTGCATAAAGTTAAACATTTCTCAACTTTGTCGCGTCGCTGGACACGCCCCACCGGTCACCAACGGTTGCCCCACGTGTTTCGCTGGAAGTCGCCCATTCACCATTGAAAATGAATGGCATCGTGTCGCTTGGTCACGTGTAGTGAAAGCAGCTTTACTGAAGGGATACTCCACTTTTGTTTTGGAAATAGGCTCATTTTACTCCCCAGAGTTAAACTGTTGAGTGTTACCATTTTGAATCCATTCAGCAGATCTCCGGTTCTGGCGGTACCATTTTTAGCATAGCTTAGCATACATCATTGAAGTGCACAGGACCATTAGCATTTCTCAACAAAAAAAAAAAGACCAAAGTGTTTTGATTATTTTTCCTATTTAAAACTTGACTCTTCTGTAGTTACATTGTGCACTAAGACCGTCGAAAAATGTAAAATTGTGATTTTCTAGGCTGACTACACAAACTTAGTCCCAGTCACGTTGGAAGCTTAACACTATTTTTCGCTGCGTCATATCCAAGCTGCAATTCTAATCTGAAACATGAAGCCTATCCGGAAGTGCGAAAAACTGCAATACATCGAAAATCCGCTAGAGGCCGGTCCCAAAAGGGAGCAAATGTCCATATACCCCATGTTAAAATGTCCGTTTTCACAGCATAAATTCATGTTTTTACAAATTGGTCCCATGGACTTTTATTGTATTTTTGGATTGGTTCCGAGTGCCTGACAACTGTAAGGGGGGTGGATGTTTTTCTAACTCGTTAGTTTAGATCGTATTTTGATATTAAATGTATGACAAATAAGGGCGGTTAACTTTGATTGACAACTGATAACTGGCAAGATGTTAATGCTTTGTCCATATTTTTTACAGTCTATGGTCATATCATTACACCTGCTGCACTCATGATACGGTAGACTGGAAAGGTTCTTGGTAAGGATGCACCGATATGAAAATTTTGGCCAATACCGATAACCAATAATTCTTAATATTTGAAAGCCGATAACCGATATATCGGCCAATAAACTTAAATCCAAATTTTTATCTAATTTTGAGAGCCTGAATACAAATACAAAAGTCTCACAATTAAATCCATGTCCCAAGCACACAATTATAATGATGTTCTCATTATAGTGTTGTATAGCCGATATGACAGATTTGCATTGCACATGTTGTCCCGAACCAGATTTTCATTTTTTGAAGAGATTTCAATCATATTTCAAGAAATTCAAAAACATAAACAGTTCTCAACAAGTGTCTCAGCTAGGGAATAATACATTATTTATCGGCTTTAATATATTGGCCACATTTTCTTACCAGGCCGATAACATTAAAAATATATATCACATATATCGGCCGATACCGATATGGCCGATATATCATGCATCCCTAGTTCTTGGTGTTAGAGCTGTGGTGTTAGAGCACATAATCAACCAATTTATATCAGTATACAATTAAAATTATTTATTATTATTTTATTACCAATTTTAATTAATTAACACATTTATTTATTTGTTTCAGTGAAATGGAAACGTGGCTGTAGGAGTTAGAGAGGAGGAATTAGATCGAGACATGACTCAGGTCACACATAAACCTGGATATCCCATAAGCCAGAAGCTCATTTAGCTATTTAGAAGTTGCTTGTGTTGCAGTTTTGTCCAGAAAAGGCAGGTGGTGCGCTGTAATGGTTGAGGCTCAGAACTGTTAACCTACAGTACATTTTGCTGGTTCAGTTCAATGCAACAAGGTAACCATGAGCCCTCTTGGATGACTGCAAGGATTGAAAATAAGCTAAAACATATTAAAACTGCTTAACACACATCATTTATTTGCTAAATGGTGGGAATAATTTCAAAAAAACATAATCCTCAATGCAGCTCAGCGATGCAATGTACTCCACGGCTGGGATTCGTATGCCACTAATCTTTAAGCCCCCCCTGTTTCAGTTATTAATGAGAGCTCAAACTAGCTCTCGGAGCGGAGAAAGCCAAAGCAGGGAGGATTGTACCTCTGTAATTTATGAACAGGAAACATTAAAGATTCATGACTTGATCTTCTTTTTAGCTTGTCAGCACGCTCCAGCCAACAGTGTTCATCACTGGCAGAGGAAAGGTGGAAGACGCATACAACAGGTCTTGTTCTCAGAGCGATTCGGTGCGTTATTCTGTCCTTGAGAATGTGGAGGGTGAAGAGTGGCAAAGGAGTTCATCAATAACCTCAATGCAGACTAACATTTTTCTAACAGACAAGGTTCTTAAAGTTCCATCAGTCTCTCTCGTCCCCCTATCGCTCACGGGAGACTCGATGAGTTGACGGAGATGTTTCATCTTCACCGAATACCCGTCACTCTGTCACTTATGCTTCTTACAGTGTACATAGTGGATAAGAATAACATAAACTCCCCTTATTATGGGGGAACATATTGCTTACTTTCTCCTGGAAATGTGCTCTAAGCCAAGGTGAATTTCACAAAGGGACTGCTATGATGCTGTGCTGGCATGTTAAAGGTGTCAATAGAGTGGCTGAAGGACATATAGTAACTTTATCAATCGCTGGAAGTGATGCAGATATGATTATGAGTTTCAAATTCTTAGTTTTAATGCTACAATACACACCTTTTAATGGGATTAGTTCACTTTTCAAAAAACTTTTGCTGATAATTTACTCACCCCATGTCATCCAAGATGTCCATGTCTTTCTTCTTCAGTCGAAAAGGTAACGATTTCAGGATTTTTCTCCATATAATGGACTTCAGTGGGAACCAGGTCGTTTAAGTTCCAAAAGAAGAATTCCAAAAGAAACTTCAGTACAAACTGCAAACTTGTTCAAATTGCTTTAAACGATAACAGACGATCGAATAAGGGTCTTATAAGCGAAACGATCGCTCATTTTATAAATAAATAACAAAGTTTAAGTTTTATAAGCTCAAACGCTCGCCTTGCTCTGTTCTGTAACGCACTCCTGTTCGAACTCGTTCATACAAAATGAACAAATCTTTTTCCGAGTCATTTGGTTCATTCAGCGAAAGAAATGAACGAATTGATTCGGAAAAAGATTTGTTCATTTTGTTGAACGAGTTCGAACAGAGTGCGTTACAGAACAGAGCAAGGCGAGCGTTTGAGCTTATAAAACTTAAACTTTGTTATTTATTTATAAAATGAGCGATCGTTTCGCTTGATAAGACCTTATTCGTCTGTTATCGTTTAAAGCAATTTGAACAAGTTTGCAGTTTGTACTGAAGTTTCTTTTGGAACTTGAACCGACCTGGTTCCCACTGAAGTCCATTATATGGAGAAAAATCCTGAAACGTTTTCATTAAAAACCTTAATTTATTTTCGACTGAAGAAAGAAAGACATGGACATCTTGGATGACATGGGGGTGAGTAAATTATATGCAAAAGTTTTTTGAAAAGTGAACTAATCCTTTAACCCCAAAATGAGATTTACACCTGTCTCATGTCGTTCCAAATTACTTATTTTTTCTTTGTAACACAAGTTGGGATCTTCTTTTTGTGTTCTATACATAAGAAAGAGAGCTATGTACACTCAAGGATTATGACAATTTCTCTTTTTGGTGAACTATCCTCTTAAGGAACATGACATTTGAGATTGTTCAGTTCAATATCAAAACTGACATTTTAGACACAACACTGCAAGTTACTTTGTCTATTTTTGTTCCAAGAATTAAAATGTGGCTAAAAAAAGAATCAGCAGCAGAGCTATCGCACGCCTCTGAGCAACACTCGGGTTGCTGGATGAATCATTTGAATTAATGATTATTTCTGAGTCAATTAGACATATGAACATATTAAATGAAAGACTAAGTGACTCACTCTTTAAGACTTGTTGCCACTTTTTTTGTTGTTGTTGAAAAGCCAGGTAATTAAAAACTTTACAAATAGAAGGTAATTCTGCTCATTTTTTTAATTGTTGTGATTGGTTAAAGGACAACTCCGGCGCAAAATGAACCTTTGGTCTAATTACACATTGTTACCAAGTCAACCGTTATCTGAGATTTGTTTTCATGATTGCCGAATGTAAATAGTTTTATCTATAAATACAGTTTAGTCTATAATGCTAGTATAACGCTAGTATATAGGGCATAGAGTAATGACAAATAAAAATCGCTTGTTATTACCAATAACAAGGCTCAAAATAGCCCCACACTAACACGGTAGCATAATAAGAGTCCCTACATTCAAACCAAAGCATTGAGAACTTTGTCAGTGTCCATACAGTTTAATAAGAAGATATTTTATCCACACAGTCAACTTTCGCGAATACAGGAAGAAGCCATCTTTGAAATATAGTCTCTACCAGTCGATCTATGATCGCCAATCCAAGTGCGCTCGTGAGATGTGAATAAGGTGATAAGGTGAGCGCGACCAGTACGCAAATCGTACATATTGAAGACAAGAAAATGGTTCGTGTTTGTGTTTCTTCCGGAACACAATATTGAGATTCTGCACAGTTCAGCGCACTTGGATTGGCGTTCGTAGATCGACTGGTAGAGACTATATTTCAAAGATGGCTTCTTCCTGTATTCACGAAGTTGACTCTGTATAAAATATCTTCTTATTAACTGTTTAGCTTTATGGGTTAACATTACATTAAACTATCAGGTGGCTGGTTTTGACATTAGCTGCCATGAAGCCATTATAACTTTTTAATGACAAATTCAATTAGTACCACTGTAGTTGAGGTAACGAAAAATAATCATGACAGTTATAATGGACTGACAGCCAATGTCAAAGCCAACCACATGACAGTTTAACTTAATTTTGTCAAGTTGTCATGACAAAGACACTGACAGGTTATGATGCATTGGTTTATGTCAAGATGTCATAACAGAGACATCTTAAACGTCATTTTTGCATTCAAAATGTCATTATTGAGTGAAAGACACTTGATGACAGTTGTCATAAACATGCTTATAAAACGGTTAGTTCGAATCCTTGATTCTGATTGGTCAAGAGCTGTGCTTTATTCACGATAAAACACGGCTACGACCGCTTCACCCAACGGTTCTATTGATCGCTGCGCAACACTGCGGTTCTATGTTGTTTTTATTTGAGCTTTCATGCATTTTACACATTGGAACGTGCTGTTGCTGTTCACACTCGGGGACTATTACGAGTAGGCATCTATGTTATTTAGCTATGCGTGTAATGTGCGAATCGGTGGGCGGGGCCAAACCGGCCGTGTTGAAGTAGGTGTTGATCATCTTCTGCGGGGATGGTGTTTTATCCTCATAGTTCCCCACTTTGAAAAACGAGTCGTTTGCTGAGCCTGGTGTCAATAAAAGCTTTTATTGGACTAAAAATAAAAGGACGTTTTCAGTTCTGAAACTTACAGGAGATAAATGTCAAAAGCTCAAGGAAATTTTGATTTCTCAGTTCATCACTCCTTTAAAACTAATGTAAAATAAACTGCTCAAATTCTGATTGGATGAATTACATTTCGAGGTAGCACATTATACACATAAACAGATTAGTTTACTCCATCTCTGAGAGTGGGGTATCGGGATATAGCCAGGTTATGATGATGCGAAGCATTACCCGGCCATGAATGCATTGTCAGAGCAACACAAACAAATGACTTCATTCCCTTCGTTCCATTCCACCTTTGTACGCTCCGTCATCCTGACAGCCTTTGAGCTCCAGCGACACTGAATCTCCTGCCTCTCTCATTCCCCCATCATTCCACTCCTGCTACGCCTGGCCAAAGACATACAGCAAGGACAGAACACTCTGTGCTTCCGAAGTAAATGGAAAGTTTGTGACCGGACCCCAACCATTTCCCAACAAAAAGTGACATACGAGCAGGACACAATAAATAGCTTGTCTAGGGTATCTCTCTGTCTGTGCAGAGTATACTTGTTTAGTGGGTTGGACTTTGGAGGAGAGAAGCAAAAGAGACCGAGAGATAAACAAACACAAATAGAAATAGCTAGAAATGGAAATAGAAGCATAAAACATGACTGGATCGGCAAAAAGTGCATCATTTGAGCTTTTTCGGCCTTGACAAACTCTGTATGTGTTCACTGCTGTTGTTTTCCAGTTGCTACTAGGTGACAGTCTCTCTCCCTCCCTCTTATAATGCAGCTCAGATAGGTTGACTGTTGTAATGAGTTCAGATGCATGCTGGGATCTTTATGGTGGCGTTCTGTCACCGTGTCCTAGCTGAGAGGCTGCTTACGTCGAAGCAAAACAAGGTATCTAAAGCTTTTCTGAACACACAGAGACCAGGATTCTTTTGAGTTCTTTTCACTACTATTAAAACAAATTATGACTATTAAAACCACATTTACTCTGATAATTGAATTAATCTCTGTTTTTTTATGTTTATTTTTTTCGCATGACAGCAGGATGGTGAAAGTAATTCCATAAATAAAGGGAGTTTTAGAGAGAAACAGTGGCATGTATCTGCTAATGACATCAGAACAACAGGAGCCTGTAATAAATCATTTAATGAACAGATTTTTATTACTAAAATGAAAGAAAAAAAAACTATTAAGACTTATCCTTTGGGATTTATGATAAAAGTTTAATTTTTTGCTGGGAAATATTCTGAAATAGGCTACGTCATACATAAATCTTGATATCAGGCTGAAAAGTACTCAATACACTCTTCCTCACATTAATAGCCTTGAGATGGTGGTGTGATGTATCCATTTTGCAAATGGGATATTCTGTCCGGTCAGACCAAGAAGGGCCTTTTAGTTTCTAATGTGATTTGCTAATGTACTTTTATTTTATCTTTGCATTCAGCCATTCATATTTAATGCTGTACTGTAGTCATCGATAAATTGTATTTTATTTTTTGTGATACCAAAAGTTTATAATGTGTATGAATTATGACTGGTTTTCTGTTGGGAACAAGGTGGTCTGTAATGCCCTGGAAAAATGATCTGTTTGCACTCCCATTCATCTCAATGACAGTTGCCTGCTTGACTTGCACATCCAATAACTCTAGCCACAAAAAAATAAAATTATTTTTATGTTTTCCAGTTAAATGTCAAAACATTATATTGAAAACAAGATACATTTACTTGGGAAGCAGCACTACATATATTAAGACTTGTTTTCAGATAATGTATCTTTAAAAATAAATGCCACCCCCACACACACACACTTATTGTAAGAGTTAAACAAGTTAACATTTATATTTATTGATTAAGCAGACAAGATGCACTTCATATTCAAGATACGAGCCTCGGAAAACTAGTTTCATGTAGTGTTGCTTCTAAGTGCATTTAGCATATATATATATATATATATATATATATATATATATATATATATATATATATATATATATATATATATATATATATATATGTATGATATATATATATATATATATATATATATATATATATATATATATATATATATACATATATATATATATATATATATATATATATACATATATATTATATATATATATATATATATATATATATATATATATATATATATATATATAGTTTATTATATATAGTATTTTTTTATCCTGAGCTGACATTAAAAGCAACAGATAAGTAATATTTTATATTTTACGAAGTCTTAAGAGATATTTTTTGTTTATTATTATTGTATGAGATACTCAAGATCTATGAGATGTAATAATTTGCATATTAGATTTAAATTTCAAATTATATTTGTATATTAGATTTAGATTAATTTATTACATTTGCAAATAAGCATATTAGAATGATATCTGAAGGATCATGTGACTGAAGACTGGAATATAATGATGCTGAAAATTCAGCTTTGACATAAGAATAAATTCCATTTTAAAATAGAAAAACAATTACTTTAACTGTTCTTATTTCAAAATATTATTGTTTGTGCTGTATTTGATCAAATAAATGCAGTCTTGGTGAGCATAAGACAAGTCTTTCAAAAACATATACAAAAATCGTAGACCCTAACAGCTCGAATGTATTGACAAGATGTTTTTTTAATCCGTATGGTGCAGTTCCTCCGTCTACCAGCAGGACCTAACTTGTCCATGCTAACCAGCTAAGCTTTGACCTATTGGTTTGCGGAAAGCATTTTGAGCCAGGTCATCAAAGACATTATAGGGCCATTAAACGTGCCACATGGGCCAGCAGGATCTTGCATGGGTCGCTGCCACCATGCTACATATATTCTGTTTCTCCCTGCTGTCAAGTGCTGAGTGACAAATATAATTTGTGCTGCCATCTAATTGCCCTTAGGAGCTCTAATTGCACGAATGTTGATGAAGGAGAAAGGGGATAGAACAGAATGGCAAAAAAGAAAGAACAAATAAGAGATAACATGAGAGGCTGAATATTCTGATTTATTGAATAGAGATGCTAATAAACTGGAGATCCATAAACTGGAAGCTGGATCCCACATAAAAAACTAAACACATTTATTGTATTATGTATAGGTAGGATGAGATCTGTGGCTCAGATTGCTGGTTCTTTATCTTAAAATCTGTACTCTCTGGAATTCTTTATTCTGATTGATCAATTGTGAAATTCTGTGGTCAATAGTATTTTTTTCTGTAATGGCCAACAGATCTCCTACATGGTTCTAATATAATGTTGAGATGTTGTTCATTTCCACATAGGCATTGTGCCTGATGAAGACCTGATTGTCAAAACATTGCACTTCTGAATACATTTATTTGGATCTGCTATTTTCATTGTGCAATATGTTTTTTTTCTACTATTGTTATTTTGTTGTCCTGCTCCTGAGCCCAATTAGGGTGTTTGGGATGCGCACAACCTTTTGATTTCTAATTTAATGTCTCTCATATCACGCTGTGCTCCTAAAATTATTTTAACTTCAATCAATACTTCATATCTTAGTATTTTCTTATCTTAGTGAGTAGCCCCATAATAAGCCGGATAATGTACAGTTAGGCAGTCATTATCAGACACACAAGAGCAATATTTTGCGATAATGACCAGCTGACTGTACACCATCCCTTATAATGTCTCTTTTTTTCTGTCACTTTCTTTCTCTTTATGACTCAGTCTCTCAACTCAATTCCATTTTAGAGTCAAAGAATGAATGCTTGTGACATTACTTGCTTAGTTTAAGTTTCTGAAATGCGACGTGGCTTTCAATTAAGCTTCTATCTGAATAAGAGAAGCTGTTAGGATGTACCAATGGCCAGAGGTATAAATGACGTGACAACAAGGGCAGAAAAACACAGACCAGTGTGGTTTTAATTCCAAAAGGTGCAAAAAGAAAAACCAATATCCATCAGGAATATGCTCAAAACCAAAAGGGCTCAAACCAAAAGGGCTCAAACCAATAAAGACAATACATATAGGAAGAAAACTTGCATACAGGGTTCCCTCCCTCCCCCATGAGGTCAGAATCAGATGGAGTAATCTTCCATGAGCACATGCTAGTTTTAATATGGCTACTTCCTTGTGTACTGGCTTGGCAAATGAGGGGTGTACTGGAAGGTATGTGTAGCTTTTTGAAATGCATGTTAACTTTGTAACTGAATGAAATTAAATAATCAAAAAATTAAAAAGTTATTTTCTGTGACAATATGTTTGATCGTCATGTGTTACTAATCATTAAACATTTAAAGGACAGAAACTAATAACTTGATGCACCTGATGGGAATGTTACAACACAAAAACAAAATGGCTACCAACATACAAACATTAAAAGAATTGTGTATTTTGCCAGTATTTAGTTTGCATGTTTGTGTAATGGTGAAAACAGTTTGTTGAGTGCATATACCCATTCTCAATCCCTTCAAAATAAAAGTCTTTAGTCACAGTCAGTATGTGACCGAAGCAATAGCAGGAAAGGTAGGGAAACCACATAACTGCCATAATGAGCACTTTTAATGGCTTTGGTAAGAGCACAGTGTGTCTCATTTGTATTGACGTGTTCGTTAGAGTTTTTAATTAGCACAGATAAGATGTCTGCATAGTTCAGTAACTCTCCTGTATGTAATAGGATGTATTGTGGCTGTTTTAATGTTTAATGTTATTATATGGAAGTATCCACTGAAGAGTTTGTAATGTCCTTCATGAAGAGATTTACATTGATTTTGTGAAGTATTCATAACATTATGGGACTAATGTGGTGTATAATAGCGTCAGTGGTTAAAGATCTAGGATTGCAACTGAAAGGTTTTAGGTTAAAACTCTCCAAGCGGATATTTATGATCCATCACCATTGTCCCCTTGAGCAAAATACTTAGCAGGATGGATGTTCCTGTAGTGTACAGAATGAAGCAATCAGCTAAATGTCCTTCAGGAAAAAGATTACCTAACATGTGTTCAATTAGGTGTAGAAGTCCTCACAAGACCTTACATTTGAAAACTGTTTCTTCTTCTTGTCTGTGCTTTGATTTAGGAGATTCTGGGTCTGTCAGACTTAATGCCTTACCGATCCAAAAGATCCCTGCTGGTGCCTCCCATGTTTGTCCAGGAGACCAGCGAGCCCCTTTCCCAGGTCTATTGGAAAGGTAAGACCTTGCATTTGCAGTTCTCTTTCACTTTAACTTAGTGCTACTAATGTGCCTTGCCATCATGATTTTGGCCAACCATAGTTTTGTGATGTGGATCAGTGTGACAGTGCTTCTTGATGGTTTAGATAACCCATTCTTTTGTTTTCAGGCTCACTTACTGTAGCTCTGATGAAATTAAAATGAATTAGCAGAGAACTTATGCATGGGGTGATATTTACAAAGACAAAGCTAGAAGTTCACCCTGAGTCCCCATGCATAAGCTTTTTGATTATTGCAGAAAATAAACCCTGTGACAAAGAAAGGTTAATGATTGTATTCAAAAATGTAATCTTCACAAATGAACATGTTTTAAATGAATTTGAAAGCCTGAATACAATCCCCAGAAATAAAATCTAAAGTTAGGCCAAACTACCCCAGGTGAAAGTTGTCCAATTAAGTGTATTAAAAATGCATTACATTATATTTGTATTGCACTAAAAACATATTTAAGTACATTTTTAATACACTTAATTTGACGTCTTTTCACCTGGGACATTATGGTCACATGACTTCAGCAACTAAGCTCCCAAAAAGTCTTTCATTTAAAATAATAATAAGTTGGAAAGTTTATGACATTTAGTGTCTCCTACAGCTTCTTCTCATATAGCCACTAGCAACTGGCTTTTTCAAGACATATAAAGGCTCAATCCCAATTCACCCCTTGGCCCTACCCCTTGTTTTCGAGGGTACTCCTTGGCCCTTAAAACAGAGTTACAAGGGCCAAGGAGTTGAAATATCCCCTATGAAATGGAACAACCCTTCATGAACCCGAAACGTCATCAGTCGTCAGCGTTGGCTTTGCTGTTACAGAGTTTTTACAGGATTTCTCCTTGACAACAACTGACAATCACCGCAGCGGCTCTTAACTTTGAATAAACATGATGATTATAACATCCCTTCCTCGAAATGTATGTCTCTTCTGATCAGAAAGGTAACTTATTATACCATTTCTTAATTTAAACGACTATAGTGTTATTATAAGAGTAAATAAAGTGCATGGTGGAATCATCTGAGCGCTAAATTTAAATGTTTAACTGTTTGCAATCTATCTCGCCGGTGATTTGTGATGCATTCCGTGAACCTTCTCTTAGCCCTCCGTTTGGAGTGTGCATCGGAAAATCTCAGTTTCGAGGGCTGTGTAGACCTACCCCTTCGCCCTACCCCTCGATCTCGAACAAGAATCGGGACACCTACCCCTAGACGCGCAAAACGTTTGGGGCAAGGGTGAATTGGGATTGATCCTAAATCTTAAAAACAAAAATAGTGGAGTATTACCAAAGTAATGTTACAATATTTCATTAATCTAAAAACCCTGAAAAGTAAAAAAAAAATGCCTTTGTGAGAATGTGCAAGTTAGATGAGTAAATGCCTGCTCATTTTAAGTCTTGAACTACAATAACCATCATGTTTACACAGCACACTCAACGCTCCTCACTCCCAATGCCTCTCAGAATGAGGACAAGAGAGATGTCAGTCAATAAAGGGAAACAGTTCTTTACTAGTTACTTGAACAAGTGATCTGAAAATGTAACTTATGTTACTTGAAATGCAATACCCCCAACACTGGGTATTACTGATGTATTATGCTATAGAAAAAAACATTTGAATGTGACATATGAAAACATTTAAACAAAAATAACACACACATTGACATCGGGACAATGGAACCCAAAGTGCAAAAATGTTTTTAGGACTCATTTTCTTCAGCATCCTATTTGTGCAGAAGGAAGGCAAAACAGCCAAGAATAAAGATCCTTGCTGCCCTAGCCAGACAATTGAAATGTTTTCCTTTACATTCTGTTTACATGAACTTTTGATCTGATTTGCATTGCTGTGTCCCTGAGTGTTGTTCATCATAGAAGGTGATTCGAGAAACTTGCTGCTCTTAGGTCAGCGTTGAAATATATTACCACTTTGATTCGCACAAGGTCTTTTCTTCTGGCGGTGTTAGCCTGAGTCGCATTTGGTGAGAGAGGTGAAGAAACTAGACGAGGACATGTAGAAAGTAATTCTACTAAATGTGATTATTCTTCGCATGTGTTTTAAGAACACACTTAAAGGAGAACTCCAGCGAAAATGAACCTTTGGTCTAATAAAACATTGGTACCTAGTCAATCGTTCTCTGAGATTTGTTTTCATGATAATCAAATGTAAAGAGTTTTATACTCAAAACTGTTTCAGCGTATAATGCTAGTACTGGGGGCATTTACTAAGTAAAAAGAAATCGCTAGTTTATACCAATAACAAGGCTCAAAATAGCCCCACACTAACACAGTAACATAATGAGGGTCCATACATGCAAAATGAAGCATTGAGTACTTTGTAAGTGTACAGACCGTTTAATGTGAAGATACTTTATGAAGACAGTCCACTTTGTGTATACAGACAAGAGCCATCTTAGAAAATAGTCTCGATAAGTCGATCCCTGAACGCCGTTCATACAGTTCAGAAGTTCGCTAAACTTCACACAGTTCAGATCACTCAGCACGACATTCATGGTTTGACTTGTCGTGACTGTTTTCCAAGATGGCTCATGTCTGTATACATGAAGTGAACTGTCTTTATAACGTATCTTCTTATTGAGCGGTCTGTACACTTACAAAGTTCTCAATGCTTCATTTAGCATGTAGGGACCTTCATTATGTTACTGTGTCAGTGTGGGGCTATTTTGAGCCGTGTTAGTGGTATAAACTAGCGATTTCTTTCTTACTTTAGTAAATGCCCTCATTACTAGCCTTATACGCTAAACAGTTTTTAGAGATAAAACTCTTACATTTGATTATCATGAAAACAAATCTCGGAAAACGGCTTGACTGGGTACCGATATTTTAATAGACCAAAGGTTCATTTGCGCCAAGCTCTCCTTTAAAATGCTTTGAAAATTGTGCTATTGAAAATACCTAAAATTTGTTAAATTATTTGCGTCATCGTTTTAGTTCAGATTTGTGTATTCTGTTTTTTTGGCACTTTTTCTTTTCTTCTTTTTTTTTTTCAGGGATCTATATTTTCAAACATATCTGAGACCAAAATATCGCATAAAAGAAAGAAAACTTGCAGGAAATTTGTATGAAAAGACAACACAAGTCAAACTTTGCACATAATACTTGGTTTGCAATCTTAAGATATGGAAGTTGTGCCCTAGTGTGCCCCTGCCCAATTTTTACCACCATACCATCCTTTGTATATGGATGTCCAGAGGGAGATTCCGCAGGATTTTTGCTGAATATTTCTGTTTGAGCTTTGAGGTGATGCCATCTGTTCAGCCATTTTTTTATACAATATTGAGATGCTGTTTTACCACTCAGGGTGAACGATAAAAGAAAATGGAAATGTGATGTCGGAGGAAAATAATTTGTTTTGGCGATGCTTGTTTACAACAGGAAACCAAGAGGTAGAATCAAATGTTTTTGGCACTTCCTGTTCACTTTCTTTTCGTGGCTGAGTCTCAGCGTGGGCTGGGGTTATTCCTTAGTGAAAAAACAAACAAAAAAAAGTGCTAGATCAGTGTGGCACAGTGAATAAACCACATTGTATGCCATTTTTTGGGATGTGCTGAATGCAAGGGCTGAATTGTGTTACATTTTTTCCCACTGACAAAATAACCCCTCTTACACTGCACATGGATTACTATACTTCAGCAAGAGGAAGGAAATACCAGAGAGGTCTGATGAGGCTGACCTCCACCAGCCTCTTTCTATATACATCTACATATACACTCTCTCAATCTACAGGACCTCTCTTACAGCTGTTTCACAATAGCGGAACACACAAGGGGACCGGCTACTGTGACCTATTTTCATTTGATAGCGCTGCGGTATATTGGAAACCAGGCAAAATGGATTTTCCACATGGATAAATCTTGTTTCCTAGCGCTAGTTCCTACCATATGGCGTACATTCATTTTTCATAATTTCCACTGAATGGGAAGGCTGAAGGAAATTGGGAATTGCCCCCTAGGATGATGGAAGCTTGAAACAGAGGGGTTTCCCAGATGTTTTTGTTTTCTCTGGGAAATGCATGTTGGGTGTTTGGAAAAGCCTTCAGTTTTTGTATTTTTTTTATATCATTCTAGAGGGACCTTTTTGATTTTTATTATTGTCGTACAACGATGAATCACGCTGCCACTGATTATTTGCTCACAATTTTAGAAAAGCCACTAATTAAATAAGAGACACTGTGATAGATTTGCCATCAGAATCCTTCTAGGCTCATTAGATTATACAATTTATTGTACAACCTCTTTGATTTTAGACTGACACCTACTGGTGTGGATGCTTGACGTTTGATTTTTCATTTTTTTTATCGTTGTTGTTCTTATTCTGTGTAGATTAACACATCTCTTTGGTTAAAAGAGTACAAGTAATATCCATTTCATATTTGCCCAGTTTTAACACTTTAATCAGTTGTTTCTTCTATCTTTTAAATATATTTTAGAGTTCTAGAGATATGTTTGTCTCTGTAGAAAGGAATTGTGATGTGATTATTTACCCCCACCCCTGTTCTGTTATTCCACGAGTAAAATCGTACAATGTGGCGAGTGGTTTTACTCCATCCCTTTCTGTAGAGATGCGATTCTATTGGATGGTGTTGACTTGAGATCCACTCTCGGTTAAGGGGGCTTGAAGTATTGGAAAAGTAATAAAGAACAGATTTGCCCTGATTCCTGTTCTGGCTTTGACATCAGTCTGCTGTGGGATTATGGGGGATTTATTATGGTGGAGTGTTCACCTGTAGCACTGCAATCTCACAAATGGGAAAAAGTCCAGAGGTTCCCTCTCGGACCTGCCTGTAATTGTCCCTGGGCTGGTTTTATGGGCAGTGGTGTTTTTCTGTTCCATAATGTCCTGGACCTCCCCACAGCGATTGAATTGCTCAGTTTATGTGTACTTTTTGGCACCCAGAGTTGAAACACTGTCCGTATTTTGTTGCTTCACTGTTTCACTCATTCTCACTGTCTACAATAGTTATCGCCAATCAGAAGAAATATTTGTGCCATAATGTTTCACACAGAAGTGTTGATGGATGGTGTTGGATGTGTTTATTTGTCTGCATGTCTGTGCATCATTAATACTAGTGGGTGCTGATTGTCTTTCATTCTGCTTTGACCTTGTGTTAAACAATCATGAGTCTCATGTGAAAAGAGAGAGATAGCGAGAGAGAGTTTCAGTGCTCTAGAGTTTAAGTGCTCCTTGTAGATATGTTTTTGCCTCTTGTTTTGCACTCTAAGAGAGTATGACCACTTCTCTCTCTTTCTGTCGTTCTACAGAGTATTTCTTCCCTCACTCTGAAAGCCACTTGTCAGCAGGAGACATAAGAGCTAAGCTATTTCTTTTAAAGAATTTTTTTTTATTCAGCAAGGATGCATTAAATTGTAACATCAGTGACAGGAAATCTACTTAAAATAAATGCTGTTCTTTTGAACTTTCTATTAATCAAATAATTCTAAAACAACGGTAAGATTCCACAAATATAAACTGTTTTCAACTTTGATAATAAGAAATGTTACTTGAGCACCAAATAAGCAAGTTAGAATACTTTCTGAAGAATCACATGAGACTGAAAACTTGAGTAAATGCTTTGTCATCACATGAATATACAGTATTGCATTTTAAAGCTTATTCAAATAGAAAACAATTTTATTAAATGGCAAAAGTTCTGTATTTCACAATATTATTTACTTTTTTTACCATATTTTTGATTAAGACAGCCTTTGTACGATTTTATTTCATTTTATCGAACTTTAAAACAAAATGTGGATTTTTTTTAAAGTAATGTCAACCACAGACCTTATTTTCCTCAAAACCCAGTAAAACTTAATGCGAGAACCCATTACAAATTACAAATTGAACAGCTCTGTTTTGATTCTTAGATGTGGGCCAAGTCTGATCACTTACCGTACGTTCAGCACCGCCACCGACTCTGAGTTTCCAAAGCAGCTGGAAGTCATTCATTTTCAATGGAAGCTGCAAGGAGCGCCAAATCCATCAGTGTTGCGTTTTGGGCGAGCGTTTTGAACGTCAATCAGAAAGTTGAAAGAAGTTTAACTTTATGGTAATGAGCTGTGACGTGGTTCAGCGACAAGCAGCGGCAAACGCCAGCGACCAATCGAAATATAGATGTCCTTCACGCTGGCTGATTCCGGAGAAATACACAATGTAAACTTTCGTTACTTCCAAAACATGAGTTTCGAGAAAAGGAAGAGCTAATAATCGTGTTGCTGTGATTCCTCCTGGTTTCGTATCATTCATGACATGACGTTGTTTGCTTATAGGGACCGCATGAGCACAACTTACATTTGAAATATTTACAAACACTCGTTTTAAAGCGGGAATGCAATTAATTTGGTCATGGTGACACCGATTTTGACCGCAAACAATAATAATAATAGCTAACTGTTTTTCCCGACCAAATGTAACCAAAACGGTTATAAAAATGCTGTCATTATAAAAGGTTTCTTCAATGTATTGTTTGTTTTTTTTTCAGTTTATTACACTTTATGTTGTGACACTTCTATTCTCCCTGCAATGTCAGAGCGTCCAAAGCGTCAACAAGCTTCCCCGTACTATTTGACAAGCGTTCTTGACAGAGCGGCCAGAGCTTCTTTGACGCTCAAGTCGGCGGCGGTGTGAACGTACAGTTAGAAACATATTAGCACACATTTTCTCAGCCAGCAGCATGACCTGCCAACACATTCTCATCCTTTGCCTTCATATAGGTGACGCCATATGATATTTCGTTGAAATACTACGCACATGGCACCCTTTAGCGTCAATATAACACACACTGTTATGGGTAGGTTTAGGTCTGGGGTAGGGTATGCACAGTGTTGGGGAGTAGTTAACTAGCGAAGCTACTAACTTAACTACATTTTTCAGTAGCTTGGCAGTAGCTCAGTTGCTTTTTAAACAGTGTAGCTTTTCCAGTAGCTAACTACTTTTTGCAGCAAGTAGCGGTGTAGCGCGAGCAAAAGCTACATTGCTACATTATCAAGCCTGCGCAATTAGCGCGATCACGCGATGCACGGATATTTCTTCTTGTTAGATTACAAACTCATTTTTTTGCCATTACCGCCACCTGTTGTTTAATCACGCATCTTGCGGCTAACAGTTCACTGACATACAGAAGTGGGTTGACGCACCCATAATATGATTATATAGCAAGACGTGACGGCAGATTTGGAGAATGGAGAGACAGCTAACGTTAATTACCCATGGCCTTATTTGTCCAAGTTCAATCAGTATTTTTGAGAAAATGTTCTACATGCAATTTACGTTGGATGTATATTTTGATCTTGCAATGTTGTAGACTATTTGTTGCACTTTTGACAAACAGTCAGAGATATTTAGTGTTGTGTGTAATAAAACAATACTCTTTGAAATCGTAATTGCATTGCCTTGTTTTAAACACTAAATATTTTACTTAAAACATTCCTCAGACACTTATTCGTTTTTTTATAATATACGTTGTTCAAAAAAAGCAAAAGTAGTTTCAATGTAGCTAGCTACTTTTTGATAGTAACTTGTAGTGTAGCTAACTACTATTCTAAACGGGTAGCTTGACTGTAGTTAAACTACTTTAACTTACGAGTAGCTTGTAGCTTGTCAAACTACAGTTTCAGAGTAGCTTCCCCAACAATGCGTCTCATATTGACACTAAAGGATGCCAGTCACCTTTATGACGCCTTGGGTTCTCCGTGTTGTATTGACGCTAAAGGGTGCCATGTGCGTAGTATTTTGCCGAAATGTCATATAGCGTCACCTATATGACAAAGGATGAGAACGGGCTTGACCTGCAGTATCTTTAATGTCCAAAGCACAAGCATTGTGGGGCATTTTACACAGAGTTAATAAGGGAAGTGTTTAGTGGTTTGTTCAAATCTACAACTCGGTATTTGAGCAATAACAACAGTGATGCTTCCTTTAGCGACCACTACGTAGTTCCTTCTTTTTGGATTGTTTTCATAGGTAAAGTTAAGTGCACTGTGTCTAATACACAGTACCTTTGACATCAATTTCCATTCAAAGTCAAGCATCCGTAATTTGAGGCAAATTATACACCACTGCAGTGCTCACAGTGTTGAAAGCTATCACAGAAGAAAGACAGAGTTAAAGAATTAGAAAGTGAGGACATATCCTCTCCTCCCCTTCAGTGCTGTATTGTCAAAGAAGTTCAAGTCGGGTCCCTCCTTCCTGTCATATACATGCAGTGGCAAGAAACAGCTGCTCTTTCATGTCCTCCCTGCTCCTAATGAGAGCTGATAGAAATAGGTGAGCGTCTCCCCCAGGGCTGTTCGCTGACATCTAATGACTGAGAAGAAAGCCAGGGGAGACTGTGTAGGATTGTGTGTCTCCACTGCACCACCACCGGTGCGCGCCCTGTGAAAAGTGAGGCAGCTCCTGGAAGGCAGTTTCCACGGGCTCAATCGCCCCAACACAGTAGAACCCTTGATCATTATTAACTTGTCTTGTCACTCTCAGACAGTTCCTTGTATTTTACATGCCACACAATGGATGATTTTTGCTTAAAAGTGAGCCCTCCCCACTAGACACAGAGAAAAGTTGTGTTTTATTGTTCTTTCGGATCAATATCGCAGCAAACACCAGAATGAAAACAACCTCCATAGCAACCACTCACAAGACATTCCCAGAGCCGTTAAGGAGTCCTTCACAAGGCCAAAAGCAGCGTGGGAGGAAAACAGGCACGACTCCGAGACAAGAGAAAGAAGAATTGAGACTGACGGACCCTTGTGTCGTGGGACTAGTGTAAACAGGCGACACTGCAGTTTGTTTGGGATCTTTTGCCTCTCACAATGGATAGAAGGGTTAATTTACAGATGACCTGCGGTGGGATTCATACATGATTGTGTCGCAGGTGAAGGCTACGTGCTCTATCGGAAAACACTTTGCTGGGCTTCCTGCCTGGGGTTTTTTGGGAAGAAACTGCAACTCTGCTGAAAGACTGTTTTGCTGGTCTTAGCTGATTTAAACTTGTTAAGCTGGTTTTCCAGTCTGACAAATGTCTAAACCCCACTTAAAACCAGTAAACCAGACCACCCTGGAAGTTTTTTTTTGTTGTTGATATTTTCAGCATGAAACAATTTGCCACCCCTTCTGAATTTTTTTTTGTTGTAAAAACATATATGGACAAATGGCTTAAAGGTGTCATGAACTGGCTTTTTAAATGTTTTTATTTTGTTGTCTGAGGTCAACTTATGACGTTCGCTTGGTTTTTACCTTCAAAAACATAAAAATGAATAAGTTATGGGCTATTTTCTTCCCTAGTTTTCAGCCTACTTGAAAAATGCTTGGATTTTATGGGCGTATCGCATTGAAGACTAGGAAGTAAACGCCCACTGCTGTGAGTGGATAACAGTTTTGCATATTATAATGAGCTTCAACTCTGTTGTCGGTTTCGGTCGGTGCACGTGGGGGAATTTGTTTTGAAAACCACTGTTGTAAAATGGCAACCGGAATGATTCGCCCATACATGTTTGACCCAGAGTCCGATCCCGAATCGCAGGACAATGAACCAACAGCACCTCGAATACAACGGATACTTGTAGACACATACACATAATTATTAGATATCAAACGATCTGTAACAATGCAATGCTAGCTGAGTAGATTATTATTTCTAAAATAAAAATATTACTCACATAAGTGTGTTGCACCACTCCTGTTGGATCCAATATAGAAGGTACAGCGCCTTTTTTAATCTTAATCGGTCTGCAAATCCAGCCTCGAACTGTGTCTTGTTCACAAAACAATCCTCGGTGAAATGAAGCGAACATACGGATAATGTTTTACACTCATCAGCTGGAATGTCATTAAAAACAAATTTTTGGAATGTCATTAAAAACAAACCAGGCATTCCTAATATTGGAATCCAGAGGAGGCTTTTTTGTTTACCTATGCCTGAATGCCGTGGAATCGGTGGGCGGTAGGCTAAACCGGCCGTGTTGAAGTAGGCGTTGATGAGCGGGTGGGGTTTTAGCGTTTTTGTCATACTTCCACACTTTCAAAAACAAGACGTTTGTTGAGGCTGGTGTCAATAAAAGCTTTTATTGGACTAACAAGGTCGTTTTCAGATCTGAAACTTACAGGAATTCTTATAATATGATGACCTCTAGATGTCAAAAGCTCAAGGAAAATTAGATTTCTCAGTTCATCATCCCTTTAAGTTTCATGAATTTAATGCAATTATGTGAATTTGTTCAATAATCTGAGGCTTTTAGGGAGATTGCAGGTGTACATGTTTTTAGCCTGTAGCTAAAGTTTGGGACAAATCCACTAAAAGTTTCCAGAAATTTGTAAAATATAACAAAATCATTGTTTTTGAAATGTTTTCAAAGGGAAAACTGGATCACAAAGCTTTATTTATTCGATTGAAGATTGCTTACACAAATATAATCTAACAGGATCATCAAACATTAATCAGATATAAATCAAAACTGCTAACGTAACCCGAATGAAATGTTGAAGCCAGTAAGAGGTAACGACTGAGAACTTCTGAAGTGTTGATGGATACAATCTACTCCATCTATGTTTTGATCATTGTTCACCTAAAGAAAATAGTATGAAACTAACTAAGAGAATACTTCAAAGTGTACTTTCATAAACTAAAAAAAAATGTTACAAGTATTTATCTAGTAAACTATCAAACACGGTTGTAAACTAGATGTGTACTCAAAGTTTACTAAGTTTAAGATAAATTATTCTTAAAATTGTACTTTTATATTCTAAGGGCGTTTTCACACCTGAAAGTTCACACCAAGGTCCGAACCAAAGTTCACATTTTAAAACATTTTATACTTTCAGAAAGTTTTGGTTTGGTTTCACACTGCAATTATGCAAACGCACTAAAGAACTTTACGCGACAAACTTGCGTCCTGTCATCATCATCTATGTGGGCTGTATCTTGACATTGGTTTTGTAAATAGACTCATGTCTGACATCAGGGTGCTGTCAATTCGGCGGGTAACTTTGACAACATGAATGAACAGACGCATATTGTTGTGACTATATTGTTATTTTTATGGCATAATTACCTGCAGCACCAACTATACACAAGGCTAGTTCAAATTCGCCAACTGAACGTCCTTGTTCGTGCGAACATTTAATCATTTCCTGCCACTTTTTTTCGGCTATGTGTTTTTTTTTTTTTTTTGGCTATGTGGGAACCACCAGAACTTCATGTAAAAGGTCTGAAAATGTCAGAATCATACAGAAATACTTTAACACTTAGAACAGAGCCAAACCTTTGTTCAGTTTGATTTGCGACTGAGACTACCTCTTTTTGTCTGACCAAATTTCATCGGCTTTGGTTCGGGGAGGTTTACACCTGTAATTGTGATTCTACAATTGTGAGACTAAACTGAAAAGTCCGAAAGTCCAGACCAAACAAGGTAGGTGTGAAAGGGCCCTAAAAGTAGGTCAATATAGTCCATAAGTAGTACTGAAATGTAGTACCCTTACAAGTATACAACTAGTGCATTAGAGGGTTCCAGACTGCGACCAAATGGTCGCATATGCGACCATTTTTTGAGAATGTGCGAGTTAAAATTTTATGTGGTCGCCTATGTGCGAGTAGACGCTCGCGCAACAAAACGCTGTTGTATCAGCTGCTGCAGTCCGTAACTTATTGTAGCATCTCAACACGAGGCCAGAGTTCAGTTAACTTGTTTATTCGCCAGAGCACGTGCAGGCATTTAGAAACGCAGCTTCAGAATAGAGCAACCAAAAACAACAGACGAACTTCTATCCTCAACCCGCCCCCTCTTCCCAGGCCGCCAACCAACAGCTGCGCGCCCGGGGTTCACAGACAGTCGCTACATTATGTTCAAAATGAACGAGTAAGGCTACATCATGAATCCATTTTCCAAACCGTGTTTTTGATTTATCCTGAATCACGACGGTACGCCTATAATAAGTGTTTATATTCGGACTATTTTATCCCGGGGTCGACTAGGATGCGAGAGTTGCCCAGTGCCTGCGTGACTCGCCATAGACATTAATGGAGAGAGTAGCTCCGGCAACAGTGTTCTTCCGCGAGACACGTTCAGTTTATTTACTGACGAACGATAGACGTCACGCGCATTGCACACTGATGGTGGAACGCGCAATTACAGAATTAAGCCCCTTCTTCCTACGTCTTTTTAACTTTTTCCTTCGACTGAGGAAAGGAAATTATTATAAAATGCACAAGGTAAGGAGTGTGAGATTTCTGTTTTTATTACAACTATAAACTTTGACGAGGAAAAATCTGTATTAGCTTATTATAATACTCTAATCTATTAAAATGTAATGACGGACGGATGATAGATAGATAGATAGATAGATAGTATATGATAGATAGATAGATATAGATAGATATAAACAGATAGATAGAATGTGATTCAAATGTAAATAGATTGCATACAATTGAACTATAAAATGCTTAAAATTACAGATTAAAATTACTGTCTAAAATCCATGAAAATCTTGAAATTTGGCAATGATAATTAATATATTACAGGTGTTTATGCTGCAACCCAGAAAGCCTTTGCTAGCTTTGGTCCATTAAAACCACTATTCATCAGCATACATTGATTATCCCATGGCATGTAGCAAAAAATAAAAAAATGGTGCGACCAAAATGCTTGTGCGACCAACTGAAAAAGTTGGTAGCACCAGTGCAACCAGTAGAAAAGTTAGTCTGGAGCCCTGAGTACACTTGCTAAGTATACTTAAAATCATACTTGAACATACACTTGAAGTATACTTGTTTTTTGTAAGGGGTAGCATACTTCTCAAAGAGAAATTAATGTCTCTATAAAAAGTAGCAAGTGTTTTTATCAGTACTTCTTGCTTTTTATTTGAAACAATAAACTAATTGCATGTTAAGAAAACGATAATGAATACAGTGCTGTATGTGTGCTTGTGTTTCAGCGTGACTGCTTGATTTGTTGTTTTCACGATTCTCTTTTTAGTCCAAGTTACAGTCATGTACATTACCAGCCTGTCCACTGAACTAGATAGCTTTTATAGTGCTATAAAAAATTGCAATTTCACAGCTGTTTGCCGGCCACAGTAAATACACCAGGATTTGAAGGCCTCCTTCTGTGAAGCTTGCATTTGTGTTCACCAGAGTCTTAGCGAAACCACTCGCTACATTTCTCAAAATAATAATGTTCCCTAAGTTTACTGAGCCTGTAATTATAAAGGAGAAAAACAGTATTAGTGTATGATCTGGCAGAAAGGATCTGTGTGGGGAAGATAAATAAAGCTAACAGGGGCTTTTCGTGTGGACAATTACTTTGCTTGGTTTCATTTTCTAAATGGGATATTTCATCTTAAGCTTAATTACAAGATACGAGAGAGTTCAAGGTGGGCAGCCTTTGCTGATTCGATACACACACTGGGGTTTATTGGTCTGATAAAATAACTTTTAGAAAGGTTATTTCACACAAAAAGGGCTTCATAAAAAGGGTCTGTTGTAATTTGTATTTAAAGTCATTATGTGGTTACCAAGCCTTCATTAGCGAGGGAAGCTGCTTGCTGCAATCTAATTTGCACAAAATATACCAAATGAACTGCAGGTGGTAGCACTGGTCACTCTAAAGGATGTTTTTAATATACAATTAGATCTCATTTACAAAACTTCAGCTACTATATTAAAACCCTGATTTAACATAATCATATGGAGAGTGGTTAAGACTTCTCACTGTGTTCATCATTGCCAGCAAGAATCATTCGGTAATTGTTTCAAACTATTTAAAATGTGAGAGCAATTTAATGAAAGTATATTTAGCATGTGTGCATGTTTTCACACATAACTGTGTTTGTCTATGAGTGTGTGTCAGTGTAATTAACGTATCTTGTTTTCTTTGCTTTTAACTTGCAACACCGATGAAACGCAATGGACTTTGCTGCATTTACCCAGTCGCATGTGAGTACTGCTGACAAACTTGAAAAATCTACTCGCCAATAGTCTGTATTGTGTTTTATTGCTTAGTATTGATTGACCAATACTGATTATTTTAAATGAGAATTCTGATATATAGCACTTTTAGTCTATTTTTTTAGTTTGTTTTGGATGAACAAGAGTGATGGACACAGAAAATGTAATGGCGGGTCCTGTCTCGACGTTTTGACTTTTAGAATCGCCTTTGACCGCTTCAGAGTGGCTGACTACCCTTAAAGGGTTAGTTTGCCCAAAAATGAAAATTCTGTCAGTATTTACTCACTTTCATGTTGTTCCAACCCCATAAGACCTTTATTCAGCTTCGGAACACAAATTAAGATATTTTTGATGAAATCTGAGAGCTCCTGCATACTAGTCTGCATAGACTTCTTGAGGAATTGAAACTTGCCGGCCTCAAGTTATTAAATTCATCATTAAAATAGTCCAAGTGGCTTGGACTATTTTACGAAGACCACTTTCATCGTTAAAATAGTCAAGTGGCTTCCCAGTGGCTCAATCTTAACTTTATCAAGCGACGAGAATACTTTTGTGCGCAAAAACAAACAAAAAGAATGACTTTATTTCAACTATTCACTTCCTTCTCGATGAGCCTCTAGTCAGTTAACGTAGTGTGATAGCGTAGAGCTATGTCACACGTAGGCTCACTATTGGCCGACGCTGGTCATGTGTGTGATGTGTGTGACGTACAATAACAGAAGATTACGTTATTAAACTTGTAACCTGACTCGAGGCAGAGAGAGAAGTAAATGAATAGTTGAAATAAAGTCGTTATTTTTGTTGTTTTTTTGCACACAAAAAGTTTTCTCGCCGTTTGATAAACTTAAGATTGAGCCACTGTACTTGGACTATTTTAACGAAGTCTTTAATAACTTTTCGAGGACGGCAAGTTTCAATCCCTGAAGAAGCCTATGGTCTAGTATGGAGTGATCCAGCTCTCAGATTTAATAAAATATATCTTAATTTGTGTTCCAAAGATGAACGAAGGTCTTACAGGGTTGGAACAACATGAGGGTGAGTAAATACTGACAGAATTTTCATTTTTGGGTGAACTAACCCTTTTAACGTTTATTTTCAAAACTGTGAAAGTGGTGTTCGTTAGTGGTGTTCATTGATGATTAAAAACAAATATATCGGCGTAATGTATGATTTCAGTCCGTGTTATTTGTGATAGTGGCATATAAACTTCTGCTCTATATTTGTGTCTGAAGCGTTAGCATACTCCCGACCACTTGATGGTAGCGCAATAATAGCAACGAGCAATGAGTCCTCCAACAGAAATCAATGCGATTTTACAAAATGCCAAATAAAACATGAAAGAAAATGTCCTGTCAGACGGTTTTGGCTACGCTACTTGTTTTGGAACATCAACAGACACTATTAACCACTCGGTGAGTTGCACAGTTTTGAACACGAAAACGGTTGTTTTAAGGACATGTTTATGCATGCTGGTAGACAGCCACTCTGAACCGGTCTAAAAGAGTCAAGAAGTTGAAACTGAACCCATCGTCAAAATTCCTGTGTCCACCACTCTGGTTCATCCAAAACAAACTAGAAAATAGACTTAAAGTGCTAAATACCGGAATTCTCCTTTAAGTGTCCAATATCTGATACATGCAATTGGTTTTTGACATTCAACATTGTTTTGTTTCTCAATTTTGGCACAATTTAATACATAATAATCATATTACAATATCCATCCATCCAATAATATGTCGTTAACCTGAAACCTATATATTCAGCTTAACAACATATTATTTATTTTTAATTTCCATTGTTTAGTTCTAGTGGTTTGTAACTTTGCTTGATTAACATGTTTATGGGTACAATCCTGTGACCTAGGTGATCTCATCTGACATGAAGGAAGACCACATCTTCCGTCTGACAGGACGGGGAGCAGATCAAGACCCTAAAGGTGTGTTCAGCATCAGCCGAACTGACAGGAGAGGTGGCGGTTAGCCGAGCCCTGATCGAGAGGCCATCGCATATGACCATGTGAGTGCCATATTAAATCTGTTATCTGCTGCGTTATGTTTCCTCCACTGCATACCAAGAGATCGTTAGTGAAGTGACACTTTTGCACTCTGTCATCTCTATCTTCTCATGATGTTTAGTGTTCAGTCTGGATAGACTTGATCTATTCCAGGTCATGATGCTGTGATGGAGTGTGTTCAGTGTTCGTGTCTAGGAGATGGGTGTGGAATCTAATCTATAACAATGGTGTTGGAAATTTAGTTCCAGTGTTATACTGGGAGGCCATGCTTATGTGGTGATGTGCTATTGTGAGATGTAAATGGCCTCTTGAATCGTCTTTTCACCCATCTCCCAAATCTCAGGTTATGTTCTAACAATAGTGAGGTCAGGCCCGTCCTGGCATCCATCCTTGAGAAATTGCAGAAGTAAACCTGACAGAAACAAATGCAGAGAGAACCACCGTTAATTCTGATGTTTTCAACGGTTTCAATTTCAGACATGTGGAATTATTTTGCTTGCTCCATTATTCGTGTCCATTGCAATTTTTAATTCCAGTTGTCACATGAAAATGAATTTCATTGACCAGGTCTGAATTATTGCTGCTGTTTCAGTGGAGTGTCCGACACCTTAAAGCTGCTCTTGCAGTCGAGCCTTCACAGTCTGCTGTGTCATAAGCATTTGAGATCCCAGTTTTATTACTTTACTTCAAGTTGCTTTCATTTCAGCCAGATCTGTGGGCATGAATTAGTTTACCTGTTTCAGCGTTGCCTGCTTAGCATTTGCTGTGTTGTGGTGTCAGACACACTGGTGATCTGTCTGATGTTTAGTTCACACCCTCCTTGTAAATTTGTTTCCTTGCTCAGTTGGCTATTACCTGTGCCACACTTCTGGGAGTGTTTTTTAAAGGCAAAAAATAAAAACACACCTCCGCCTTTTGGCACTGGCTAGCTGGTAAACGAATTTCTCTAATTAATGCCCTGCTTGGTGATTACAATATAATGTACCGTAAAACTTCAAATAATAGCCGAGTCCAAAATTGACGCCTGTCTTTTACACAACTGGTGTGGCTGCAGGTTTAGGTAATAAAAGCCGGTCTCGGATGAGAGGCCGGGTCAGTTTTTTAGTTTCGTCTGCTTTTTGGCCCAAAGCAATTTTGTCCCACCAAAGCGAATTTTGATCGGTGAGTGATGTTGTAGAATAGAATGACTGCAGTACTTGACAGGGCATCTCTCACTTCTTCAAACAATACAAGCGCTGTCTTGCTCTCTCTCAGTCACGCATATTGGTTGGAAGACCGCAGTTTCATGTGGAGCATTTGGAGATTTATAGAGATTACAGACTCAATGAACAACATCTCAACACTAAATTATAAAGGCTGGTCTCAAATAGACTCCGGCAGCGCAGTCTCATCCCAAGACGTCATACAACTGACACTTTTGACCATACGTCAACATCAGCCTTTTTAGGGTATCCCTTAAACGTCGGTTAGATGACATTATCTAATCCTAACTCTACCCAGACCTAAACCTACATCCCTAACTGACGTTAAAGGTAAAGCATCAGTTGTATGACGACCCGGGATCGTCATATAACCGACGTTTAAGGGTACCCTACAAAGGCGGATATTGACGTATGGTCAAAAGGTCAGTTGTATGACGTCTTGGGATGAGACTGCGTTAACTCTGGTCTCTAATACAAGCCGGTGCAGTTCGACAATTTGGGAAAATAAAAGCCCATAAAAGTTTTATGGTATATTATAATTTGAGTTATAATACAATTATAATATATTTAAGAATACACATGAAATTATATTGTATCTGTTCTCTAAAGAGTCTCTGCTCATTCTTGTGTCAATACATTTGAATGTGAATATAAGCCGCCACTTGGACGGACTGAACAAAGGGCTTTCCGACCCGTAACAATGCAAACAACATTTTCTCAACACTTCTAAATAAGGACAGAAAAAGTTGACTTTCACAAAGCACAGTGGCGGAAGAAAGAGAAGATGTTCAAACCCATTGACACACTCTAAAAAATGCTGGGTCTGTTTTAACCCAATTTTGGGTAAAATATGGACAAACCCAGCCATTGGGTTAAAAATGTAATTTAAAAATGTAACCCAATGGCTGGGTTTGGCCATATTTTACCCAAAATTGGGTTGAAACAACCCAGCATTTCTTTAGAGTGCAGTATAAGAAGTGGACAGAGCCATCTCTATTGGAACTCCATTGAGACAAGTGAAGACAAGTTTTTTTTTAGCACTTCCGTTCCTGACGCGCAGACTCAAACAGAGCTTGACGATGTAGATGTGACATGAGCAACCCGTCTGTCTTCTAGTGACTGTGGCATGAGAAATCTGAATCGTTCCTTTTCAAAACATGCAGAGACGGAGAGTGTGAGTAGAAGCTGTACATGAGCTATGAGCAGGAGAAACTTTTGCTAGGTATTTTGATTAATTAGTTTTGTCATTTTGCCTCCATGTTTCCCGATTGCCCACAAGCTTCTCCTCATGTCCACACGGTAATCTCTCTACTGTGCGACAGAGAGTCGCTTGGTTATGACACAATCGTTAGCCTACTTTTACATAAAACCGCTTCTACGGGACCATAACATAAGCTACAAGATAATGGAGCATTTTATACATTGTCGTGTTTCTTTAGAAATAAATAAAGGACAAAGGGTGTCTTCAAACGCCTCAGATGTAAAGTTATTCGCTGTCAGAGTGACGCCAAAATGAATGTTTGACTATTCCTTTTTTAAATGAAATGAAAATAAAGTCAAAGTCTGTTAGAATAATCAAATATAACAATTTATTATGTCAGGTAAATATATTATTACCATTTCACAATCAATTGAAAGATAATCAATGCAAACCATCAACTGTTCTAGAAAAAAGAGGAAAATCCTTTACCCGGCATTATGAAATACATAAATGCTGAGTCTGGCAACTCAGCATTTCGCGGGCTGATCTGAGATACAGAAAAGGCCCTGATCTCTGCGTTGCATTTCATTATATAGCCTAACCTCATTTCATATGTAAACATGAGGTTACAGTGGAAAGTTACTGTGCAATTACTTTGTTAATTTGTTGTTCAAATTTAAAACCATATAGATACTTGTGTGAGTTTGGATGATCTCTGCAAGAGTGGGGGATGCGAGAAGAAGAGTGTGTGTGAGATGTTCAACTATTAATTTGCAGCAAGGTCCTTTGTCTTCTGTCTCAGGACCCCCTCAAAAATGAGATGTTACATCTCAAGGGGCTGTCCTTCAAATAAATTTCAAATTTGTTTTTACAGTCTTACATTCAGTATGTCGAAGTTCAGTTAAAGAGCTTCACATGAAATCTGCTGGTTTATTTAAGTCATATTAGACCGTTGCACTGAATAACCAAACGTCCCTGAATCGCAAAGAAACGATGTGTTTGCTTCACTCAATGCATCAAGGCGATTAATGGCTGCAATGACTCGTGTCTTTTCGGCAGCCAGCAAGAGGCTCAGTGAAGGAAAGCCGACTGCTGTACAGGATGTGGGAATACAGTTAGAGGAGCCAGTTATTCTACACAACGTGTGCAAGATCAATGATGCAGCTGTCAGCTGGCCTGTCAGAAACTCGCCTAATGTGGGTTGCGAGCTTGTGTGTGTGAACACAGTGGTCTGATGGTGATTTACTTTGGTTAATTTGACAGCTTTAGAAGGAGAATGAAACTACTTTAAAGATCATATCAAACCAAAATTTGACTTTTGTGGCTTTTAGTCCATGTGTGTTACACTACTGCTCAAAAGTCTGCATTCAAATAGAATTAAAAATAATAAGAATAATTGTATTCAGAAAGGATGCATTCAATTGATCAGTAAAGATTTTAGAAATTTTACTAAATACTTATATACTTAATAAATTATGTTCTTTACTCATTAAAGGGTACCTATTGTGTGATGTAAAATAAGTCTCTAATGTCCCCAGTATATGTGTGTGAAGCTTTAGCTCAAATTACCCAGCAGATAATGTTTTGCAACTTTTGGGGGCTAAAAAAAAAACAAAAACAAAAAAAAAACGCACTGTTTTAGTTGTGTATACCTTTAAATGTGTATACCTTTAAATGCATATAAATGTGTATACCTTAAAATACCTTCGAATTGTAGTGGACCACGTCCAAATAATGGCCAAATATATACTGATGAGTTTAATGAAGTATATTGTAAATCACACAAAAGATATTCTCATACATAATGAGAATATAATACAAATTGTAGCCTTTGGTGCATTAAAAAAGCTCAGCCTTCTCGGAGAAAAGAAACAGTGATGGAGATGAGGAGAGTAGCAGGATTTGAAAATAATCTACTGCCCACTGACATGGTTTTTAAGCTATTTCTTATCCTGTTTCTGGTCTTCAAACATCTTGAAAATGCACATCAGAGAAATAAAAAAAATGTCAAGCCCTACCAACCTCAAATTTAGGACCTCTTTGATTATTAAGCCCTGTAAGTCTACAGCCCTGTATTAGGCATAAGATCAATAATAAATGTGTAGCCTACATATTGTGAATGCATTTGATAAACTTAATTACCTAGCTTTAGTAGCTTTCAGTAAATAAACGCGTCTGAGAAAAAATATTCATAGGCAAAACCATCAGTTTACCCTGTTTACTTTCGTCACTGTCAGACAAAAATGAAAAGCCTATATCAGTCAAAGCTCAGCTTTTGAAAGGGAAGAGACAGGGCAAGATTAAAACAAAGAGAAAAAGATTGTGATACTGATGAGGAGGAGAAAAATAATCAGCTGCCCACTGACAGGGTTTTAAAGCTGTTATCCAATTTTATTTGGCCTTCAAAACATCCTGAAATGCACATATGTAGAAAAATTACCAAAACTAACCAATCCTCGCATTCATGGGACCACAGTGATTATAAAGCCCAGCCTTGGCATGGTAATGGAACTGCTTAATAGTGAGCATTAGATCCTAAACTAAAGTGTTAACTTTTTTTGTTATTATAAAAAAAAAATCAAACCCTCATTGGACTTAGCCCCCCTAAAATGAAACTCCTGAGTGACGCCCTGCTGCCAACACACGTTTATGTTCAGAACGCCATGAATTGGAAAAGTGAAAAATGGAAAAGTGAAAAAAATTAAATAAAATCACTGTGTAGGACTAGTCACTTGCCATTGGAAGCTTCTTGAACCTGCAGCATATCTGGCAACCTCGAGTCATGGGGAAGGCTGCGATACACCAGCCCCGTTCCCATCCCCAAAGCGCCACATACAACCGCTTTTGCAAAAGCGCAAATATCCAACGCACATGGCACCCTTTAGCGCCAAATGAGACGTAAAAATAAATCTGGGCAGAAGACCCGATACATCAGTGGTCTAACCCTACCCCTACCCCATACCTAAACTTAACCGTCTCATTTGGCCCTGAAAGGGTGCCATGTGCGCTGGATATTTATGCTTTTGCAAAAGTGTCAAAATATGGCGCCTTGGGATGAGAATGCGTTGGATACACCCTAATTTGAAAGTGATTGCAGTACCACTTTTGGCCACAATCGTGCATACAGCTCCTTTAAATAATTATTTAAAATTAACACAATTCACACTGGAAATATTAAGAAGCACAAACTTTCTAATTGCTAATTAGAAATGGTTCTTGAGCATGAAATCATCATATTATAATGATTTCTGAATGACACTGAAGACTGGAGGAATGATGGTGAAACTTAACTTAATTAATCTTTAAAATGAATTAAATTAGAAAACTGGTATTTCAAAGCATAGTGGTATTTCACAATATCACTGTATTTACTGTATTATGACCAAATAAATATAGCCTTGGTGAGCAAGGGATGTTGTTTTTTTTTTTTTTAAAACATAAAAAAATCTTAAAAAAAACAGTTGTATAACTTTTAAACCATTTATATTGTCTTGTAAAAGTTGAGAATTCACTTTTTGCAAATTTACACATTGAGAATGTATTGATGACTCATGTTGCACTAAAAAAAAATGTTTTGTCCAATCAGATGCTCTGAAATAAGTATGTCCCTCCCCTGCCAATTGGTATCTGCAACTATAAAACAAGATCTGTAAAACACGGAAAAATCAATCTGAAATCCATTTATCTTGTCAGCAGGTGCTGGACAAAAATGTATTGGCTAGCCCTTCAATAAATCCCACCCCCTTCTTGTTTCAATAGGCAATACATCAAAACATGAAAGAAATTTCTTGGTGTCTTTAACCTGAAATAGTGAGACCTTTCAAAGTGTAGAGCTTTGCCAAAAGAAAAGGACCACCCTGGTGGCAACTCCAGATAACAAGATAGACAAAACAATTCCTTTGAATTGTTTGCTCGGTTGGGTGAGCTGTCACTTTTGATTCAAGAATTTGAGAGTTCTTGTTCTCTTTCTTTGTGTCCTGTGTCGTTTGACAGATAGAAGAGGGTTTACCTGGTTTTCTGATCCCCGTGTAGAGGAGAACTAAAGCGGCACTGCTTAGTTTGAAGTCATACCTGTCTGGCTAACAGCTTTAATAAAATAAGAGTTGCTCTTCTTCTACCATGGTTTTGTTGTGTCTCACTGTTTTGCTCCGATAAAGTGTTCCTAGTAAGGTTTTTGAAAAATCTCTGTCAGCCTGACGCCTTGGCTTGTCTTTTTAATTTCATATTTTTCTTTATAAGAGATTATTGCTTCTTGTGTGGAGCCATAGCACACATGCTGTCCTTGCTTCAAACTTTACAGTTGGGTGAGGGTGTGTGTTTGGGCCCAAAAGATCTGTGCAGAAAAGATGGGAGATTTCAAATCACTTACTTACGGACATCCTCCACCAGCTGAGGAAATGTGCTTGAGTTGGAAGGGATTGCTGATTTGTGGAATAATGTTAAACAACAGTCCCAATGTAGCTGCCCCAACACTGCGGATAGCTTTCTATTTTATATACCACTTTGGTGTAGGTCTGGTGGTCATGGCAGAGCAGTTGTGTGCTCTGAAGAGGAGGGTAATCTCAGGTACGCAGACCCCAGTGGGGATCAAAGCCCTCACTCAGCAGTGCACTTGACATTTACATCTCCTTATCTCCCTTTCTCTACATCACACCATCCGCATTCTCAGAAGCATGCGACAAGCGCATGCACATCAAAGCTTGACATTTTACAGCACTAATGCTCACACACTTCTATCTTGATGAAGGAATGATGTAACCACAGCTGTTTTTACATCTGTTGGCTGTCTTTCTGTTAATTATAACTCTTACGGTTAGTGATTCACCAGTACCATTTTTTTACTGAAACATCAAAACTGAAATTAAAGTTTGCATTCAGCTGAAAACCATAACTGAAAATAAGGTTTTGTAATAAAATTAGCTAATTGAACTAGGCATCCTGTGTTCTTGGGTTATAAATGAAACGGTTAAACGGTTATAAATGTTTTTTTCTTGAAATATGATTGAAATCTCTTAAAAAAATTTAAATGCGGTTCGGTACAACATGTGCACCGCAAATCTGTCATATCGGCTATACAACACTATAATGAAAACATCATTATAATTGTGTGCTTGGGACATGGGTTTAATTGTGAGACTTTTGTTTTTGTTACCAGGCTCTCAAAATTAAATTGGATTTAAATTTGATCCAATATATCGGATATATCGGATATATGGATATATCGGCTTTCAAATATAAAGAATTATGGTATTGGCCAAAATTTTCATATCGGTGCATCCCTAGTATTATTTTCCGTTCGGATATATCAGATATATCAGCTTTCAAATATAAAGAATTATCGGTTCTAGATTTCGGCCAAAATTTTCATATCGGTGCATCCCTAGTATTATTTTCCATTCGGATATATCGATATATCAGCTTTCAAATATAAAGAATTATCGAGTTCTGGTATCTGGCCAAAATTTTCATATCGGTGCATCTCTAGTATTATTTTTAAATAATATTTAAATAATATTTAAATAAAATTAAGAGCTCCAACCCATATTCAGTGTGAAAATTGAACAAAGAAAAACTCAGAACTCTTTTAGCTGGGATATAGTGTCTGTCTACATTACATACTACATAGTTATAATATTAATCACATGACAGCTATAGCCATATATTGTAAAACACATGAAAAAAAAGTTGCTGAAAAATAAAAGCAACTTTCATAATTAGCTTAGAACTAATTTCTGTAACTTGAAAGAGATATAACACATTATCTTTTTATTTTGATGGAAACAGCATTCAGCTTTTGTTTTGGCAGAAAACATGGTTTACAAACGGGTCTTATACTCTCATTATAATCTCGCTTCTGGTATCTGGCCAAAATGTTCATATCGGTGCATCCCTTGTATTATTTTTATTTTCATTCCGACAAATATTTTCAGGGTTTTATTTTTAAATATTGGTTCATCACTAATTTGGTTCCATTCACACAGAACATGTTTTTGCATTCCTCTTGCGCTGCATTTCCATTGTTTTTCCTATGTAAACACAGAGTAGAACTCAAGTTCAGAGGCTAAGAGAGCCATATTTCAACCACATTAAATGCAAAGGACCACAAATTTCACCTTACCTCATAAGACTTTATTTACCCTACTTAAGACAGCATTTCTACAGTAGTTTTAATAAGCACTTGTCTTGAACAAGTTCTCACTAGTCCTTCAAATGGATCATTAACGGTTGCAACTCACATCTATTGCAATATCTGGTGCACTACATGACGTTCTAAAACTCAAGAGCTCAAGACCATTTCCTGTTTCTTGCTTCTAACTCCAACGTTATCATCCCACTTTCTGTCTCGGTATTCCGATAAAGGTACTAAGAACGAGTAACATCCGATTACTGGGCATTTCAGAATTGTAATAATCATCTCTAGCTAACCTGCTATGGCTGAGAGCTTTGAAACCCTGACCTCTTATGGCATGTTGTTCTCCATCTAACCACACATATGGGTCAGTTCCCTCTTGCCTCAACCACCTCACTCACACATATGTAGTGCAACACCTCTGTGCTGTAACACTCTCACTTAATTCCCAAGCCACACTGGTGGGAATAACTGCATTTTCCGGCTGATCCCTCTACAGCACATCAGGAGTAATTACACCACAGCTAATTCCAGCCGATCTCACACTAGGAGTAATCACAGGCGTGCGGGAGCTGTTGCGGCCCAGTACAGCGCATATGGGGGAGGGGGGGGATCCAGGCCAGAGACTGCTTTCGCAGACGGTGCCACATCACTGCTGTGTATCTTAGTCTTCGGCTCTGCAGGAATCAACTCACAGCAGTTCCTGGCAGAGACTTTTTACTCTCTGCTGTTTATTTCTTCCCATCAGAATGTGTATGTGCATTAGTTGCCTTATGAGCCATGTGAAACAAAATAGCATTTTTACTTTTTCTAAATAAAAAAAAAATGATTTATATATATTTTTCCTAAGCAAGTAGGAGGGTTTTTAAAAAGTCAAGGTAAAACAGTTATAAGCCGTGAACCACAGCAATCGGCTAAGAGGAGGTATCACAACACTACAAACTTTGAGTTGAAGCAAAAAAAGTATAAGAAAATAGGACAAATATACAAAGACTGGGTTCTTAAAGGGTTAGTTCACCCAAAAAGTGAAAATTCTGTCATTATTACTCACCGTTATGTCGTTCCAAACCTGAAAGACTTTTGTTCATTTTCTAAACACACACGATTTCATCTTTTTTGATGAAATCTGAGGAAAAAAATGCATAAAGAGATCGTAAAACTTATTGACATGAATTGAGTGATTGAGTTAAATGCTTTCTGAAGCAACATAATCGTTTTATATGATACACAGATCAAATTTAGGCCTTTATTCACATATAAGCATTCAACTCGCACATTAATTGTGGTAAACAGAGGCTTATCCATGTTCGCTTGATGTGCGAGAATCAATGAGGTTCATTCTCAACACGTTTGAGCTTCCCACAAGAACCAATTCTTGTGTGTGTTACACACAAGCTGTCTATGTCTATGTTCTAAAAAGTAATGAGCTAATGAAATCTTTTGTTGAATTTTTTGGACACTGATTGGTGTACTTGTACAGCATCATGAGTAATGTAGTTTTTCATCAGGAATTCTGCTGTTAAACTCTGTTATGTTAAAAATAAGTGGAAATAAAGCGAGCTGATGGCTTCAGAAGAAGCAAGATACCGTTGACTAAACCTACACTCTAAAAAATGCTGGGTTGTTTTAACCCAATTTTGGGTAATATATGGACAAACCCAGCCATTGGGTTAAAAATGTAATTTAAAAATGTAACCCAATGGCTGGGTTTGTCCATATTTTACCCAAAATTGGGTTAAAACAACCCAGCATTTTTTAGAGTGTAGGGCTGTCTCTAAAGGTTTATAAATTATTATTTAAAAATAATTTTCTTATGGAAATATGAATGAGTTATGAGTTTTTACTCTTGGAACCTGACTGCCCTATTGAGTGTTTTAGCTTGCTGCTTTGGAGTTGCTAGGATGTTTTTTTTTTTTGTGGTTGCTAGGGTGTTGCAGTATAGGGTTGTTAGGGTTAGTAACAACCCTCTTGCTGTGTTTCTTTTGAGGATGTGATTCCTAAAAATAAATGGTCATTGAGAACGACTTAAAAGAGAACAGACAAATCATAAGAGACTTACAAATAAATATGTTTTATTTATATCAGTTATTTATTCTCACATTACACCAATCTACTGAAATTGTTTAATTCCCACTGTTTAAATTTACGTCCCACAGACCTAACTTGTACCAACACGCAAATCCACACTCTTATTCACACGTACAGGAACACAGAGGTGCCCACACACATTACCGCACGTGTGTATAGATACACACACACACTGACACGCTAATCCCCCAGCGATTCTTTCATATTTCAGGAAGCGTAGCATTTCCCCAGACTGACTAACTAACCATGCAATTGACATCTTAGAAGCTCTTTCCTCTCTGCAAGAGCCACAAAGTGACTCCTTAATTACGTTCTTCTCTGTGGCGTTCATGGCCAGACTGCTGCAAAACACAAGGCCATGATAAAGGCTCTATTATTGGACCGGAATCAGGCCTCCGTATCATGCCTTGTTAATATCCTCAGAGTCTTCTTACCGCTGGGAAATCGCACTGTAAAATGTTGAGCATGAAGGACCTCTGATGAAGGACTGGAAGTTGTGATCGCTGTATGAACTGAGACAAGAGCAGCTTCTAAATCGAAAGAGTAAAATGCATGATTCTGGCTGATCAGACAAGCGTATATTATAATAATGATAAAAATAATAATAAAAAAAAATAAGTTGTGGTCTAATACAAATACAGTACGCTAGAGACTGTATCAGCCTTCCAAGTTAGGCATGTATTAAGAGGATATGTGATTTTTTTTTTTTTTTTTAAATGTGATTCTCTTGTCTGGTTTATACTACTCTGAGCAATGTTTGAACTTTGTATTGAGCCCTTCTTGTGTTATTGCCTCTTACAAGTTATTGTATTGTTTGATTTAGTCCTCAGATGTAAGTCACTTTGCATAAAAAGCGTCTGCGAATGACTAAATGTAAATGTATGCCTTTACATGGATCGATTTCTTGCAGAAATATTTCTATTTATTTAGTTATTTAATATATTTGTAAAATCAATGTTTAAAACTTCAAGGACCTTAAGTTCAAGGATTTTAAGATAAACATTTTAGTTTTGTCAAAGATAAGCTTAAAGCTCTAATATATATATATATATATATATATATATATATATATATATATATATATATATATATATATATATATATATATATATATATATATATATATATATATATATATATTGTTTTTAACAAAAATAATATAAATGGTTGTAATTCAAGAACGCTTTGGAATATAGACATATAATTTGTCTTGTTTTAAAGAGGACATTTGGCAGATTTTTGTAGAAGTGAAATTAATTAAGAAGGTGAAAAAAAGTTATAGAAAGTTTGAGCTTATGGAAATGTACTGTATGTATTTTACATAAAATATATATTTACAAAACCTGCTCTACTCTAAAACTGCAGAAAAATCAAAGTCAAAAATCTGAACAAGTTGTGTTTCAAATTTTAGGTTGATATCTCGAAAATTGAGCTTTCAGTGAGATTTTGTTTGGGTGCAGTACCACACTTTTTCACTAGGGCACAACCAGACTCCATTACTGCACGTATAAGGGCACCTCCACTTCCAGTTGCGTTCTAGTAGGGATGGCAATGATCTAAACACAAACTTTTATTTTGGATGCGATTCACGATTCGTTGCCCATCCTAGTTTTGAGTGATATGTATCCTTTTTCCACAATTTTCATACAATTAGGATAGAGACCCATTCATAAGAAGTATGGGAAGTTTGGCAGATTTGATATGAATTCAACCTTTAAGAAACATACAAAGAACATGAATGTGCATCATAGCTCGCTGTCACATCACACATGGTGATTTTTTTTTTCTTTATATTTCAAACTTTTCAGATCTTTTTTTTATCTTTATTTAATAAGAAATACAACTTACAGACAAACTCTACATGCTTATACATTCATCCTCACATTCATACCCCAAAACATACAAGAGAAAAGATAGACACACTTTACAAAATATATTACGACAGAAGAATAAATATTATATAAAAAAGATAGGAAAAACTACATGATTTCTTATAATTATAATACACATAAAATCTTATTCCATTTTTCATTATATTCATCCAATCTATTTTTACTTTCTGCTATTATCTTTTCTAAACGAAGATGAGACCTTATAACATTCTTAAAGTGATCTAAACACAAGCTTGATGATGTTTTTGTTTTAAAAATAAACATTTTCCCTATTAATAAAATGGTATTTAACAAAAGAAAACTACCTGTAAAATAACCAAGTACAATAGTTTGTGGTGTTATGGTAAGTTCTATTCTATTCGTCATTAACCAAACTTGGACACTTGACCAGAATTTATTTACAAATGGACAAAAGTAAAATAAAGCTCTTTTTTAATTGAATAATTGAATGGATGCTATCTTTTGAACTTTTGGCATGCAAACAAATGGTGTCTGCCATTTTCCCATGATTTTTCATGTTCATTGCTATTTTAAAATAAAGGTCTGAACACGCCTTTTGAGTATGAAAATATTCTTGTTGCAAATTGATAAAATTATGGCTCCTCTGTAATGTATTTTGAAAATCAGTCACCAAATATAGAAACTAGAGATTGTAAGCTTTCAAATGATACGTAGTTTGTCAATTTTACTTAAGATATTATTGTTTTAAAAATATAGTGGCAAACGTCTCACCTGTGAGCACGTGACAGTTAAGGGGTCAAGATGCATTTTTGTCTTCCATGGAGAGGAAAAAAAAAGTTTTTGAGTGAAATAAGTGCGATTAGATTCCTTTTCATTTAAAGAACATGTTGCTCATCTCTGTACATACCTTTACTCTCAGAAACCATTCCTCAATGTCAGCCACATGAATAAAACAGCAGACAAACACCTAGTCTTGGAAAGAAATGGAAAGCGAAAAGATTAAGCCACCCATGCATTAATACAGAACATACGGATGATGTTTTTCCCTGTGTAGCTGCAGCCAAATGACAGTGCCTTCCAGTGCCTGCAGAAGAGTCACATGATGATGTGTCGAGGGGGGTTTTGGTGCCTTGTCTCTGGCAGACAGACTCTGTGCTCACCCACAGCAGGTTGGCACTGAGATACCATGATGGATAAGGCTCGTCTCTCGCAAATAACTACTCGCGGTCTGTGCGTAGCGCTGGAACAAGACCTGTGTGTCCACCAGCTGTTTGTTTGCCATGGACCTGACACACACCCTTATCCACAGGGCACTGACATGCTGCGTTTGATAGCGGGGGAACGGCGGCATCTGTGCGTGTGTGTTTTCTTAGCGTTTATTGTTGTGTGGGTGCTTGCCATCTGTACTCCGAGTAATTGCTGGTATTTATATGATATTAATTGTATACTGAGCACTGTGTGCTTTCAAAGCTAGTTTAAATTGAACTGTTTTAAGAGATGCTAGATGCTAAACACAGAGAGATCTGTGTGCACGGAAACCAATCAGCTAACCATCTGTGTCGGCTTGTAGTGTTTTATACGCTTTTTGAACTTATTGGTTCCCACATCAGTCACTGAAAGGACCGTTTGTCCTCTATCACATCACAAAAACTGTCCTTTTGAGTACAAAACCCGGACTATTAGGTTAGCTAGAAGTGGCCTAAGGTATATTTCGTTGTAACATCAATTAGAGTTCCCATTATGTGTGGCCTAACACTAATTACTGCAATTATTTCCTCCTAACAGTTGTGATCCCTGTAGTGGCAACGCTGAGATGGCCTCTCATTTTTTTAAGCGTTTGGGAAATGGCACTCTTGGTCCACCATGGCTTGCTTCTTCCCCCTGCTGGGGTTCATCCATCGGGGAAATCCTTGTGCTCCCTTGCACGTTACAGTAATGACCTTCACGGTTTTCACACAGCTGTGAAGACTGGTGGCTTCTATGTATTCAGATTGTACTTGTGATACCTAAAACCAGGCCAGTGGTTGCATTTAATGGTACCCGCTGGTATTGCTGTCTAATCAGCCCCTTCTGAACCTCACCAGTCACGGCTGCGGAAATGAAACATTAAACATTTAATGGGAGATTAAAACCTCCATTAGTCTGAAGAGTGCTAAAATGCTGGGGAGAGTGGTTGAGTTTCCAGATTTTAGCTGTGTCCTAGTTTATCACATGAAGGTCAGACCCAATCAACTTGTGTTCGGCAAATAACCGATAAGAAGTGAAGACAGCACTGCATAGATTTGGGGATAAATAAAGGCTGAATGGATAGTGCTTGCATACAGAATTGATATTCCTGAAATGTTCTGAAAATAAATAAATAAATAAAATCCTAAAGTGAAGAATTCAACTGTTTTAAGTTTTCGACAATTTTAATAATTTTGATTTTCTATTTACACACTGAAAAAAAAAATTGGAGTAGGATACTTGAAAAAAGCTAGACAACTTTTTCCACTCAGAAAATGCTAGTAAATTTACAAAGATTTGCCAAGTAAAAACCTAAACATATTTATCAGTAGCTTTAATTAGAAATCTTAAGTTAAAATTTACTTGGAATATGGAATTAAGTAAACGTTACTTTAGTTAAGTGAAAGTAACAAAGAAATAGGGTTGGGTATCGGTTGGGTTTTATTCGATACCAGTACCTACTCGTTATTTTTTAACGGTTCCGGTGCCTAAACGGTTCTTGAAACGGTACTTAAGAAAACGAAACCGCACACACTTTGTCAAAAAAAAATAAAAATAATATCCCTTTATTTACAGGGCCAAACTGGACACAATATTAACTTACAATATAAATACAAGTAACATATGGTAATAATAAATAAAACCAATATAAAATAAAAGTTCATATTTACATAATATCAAATAAAACAATATTATATCAAACAATGTAATTATACTGGAGATTAATATGATTACTACTACCAGGGTAATATAATATCGACATGGCTACAGGTTCCCATGTTTTGTCTGCTTTAACTAGTCATGTTATTTTGTCATTTACTAGTTAAGCTCTTAGCCAGTTTGATATTTCGTTCCCACTGCGTCTTATGCGCAGCTTTGAGTAAACATATGAAAGAGAACGTCTCTTTGTAACCCATGTTCTCTGAATAGGGAACGAGTTCGCTGCCAAATATCTCGCGCTGCTTTTCGGCAGAGAACTCAAGAGCAGATGATGCGCGCGCTAATATAGATATGACGACGTGAGCGTCAAGGCGGCGCGAATGGTGATTCTATATCCATAGACAATCGTTATTCTGACGCGTAATTTTACACGTGAAATGCAGCCAAACATTTCACATGTACATTCACGTGTGTTTAATCCCTCGCGTATCAGAACGTATCAGCTGACGTTTCGGGAGTCTCCCGCATATTGATAACGGCTCCCGGATGATCGCAAATTAGTTAAAATCTCCCGGAATCTAGTGCGAGCGAGCAAGCGCGCGTGCGAGACAGATCAGACAGTGCTTCAATAAACCTTATAGTGCGCGCACGTCGGAGAGGGAGGCAGCGAGAGACTGCGTATGTGCGCCTCATGCCACCGCATGCCACAGACTCATGCATCGAAATCAGGCACCGAAATTTTCATTCTGATTCGGTCTGGTTACTACCGTTTACGTCAGAACCGGTTCCCTATTAGAACCGAGTTTCGGTACCCAACCCTACAAAGAAAATAAGTAACTTGGCTAGTAAAAGGTTGATTAATATCGATTTAGTTGTAATTTCCTTGTGAATGTGAATGCAAAGACCTCAATACTTGGTAGACAATACACAATGACGGTAATATTTGATGGATCATTTTTGTGTTTGAATCATAGACTGTAAAAAAAGATGGACGACGTCCCTTCGCTCTTTTCTATCAGAGAGAACTGAAGCCGCCAGTGTCTCGATATGACGCTGACATTCTGGGACCTGAGTCTGCGCACTTGCGTGTTTCGGGACCAGTCATGCGCAGTCGCTGAGCAGGAAGTAAAGCCGCGAAATCAAGGCCGCGCCCTCATTCGCGCTGAATCAAACGCAAGCACACGCCCCGCACTTTCATTAAGTGGCCTCTGGCTGCTTCGTTCTTCTCCAATGATGTCTGCTGATTGCAGAACCTCGTTAAAATAAGGTAAATACAACTACTAGCCACATAGTCAACATTATGAAAAAAGTCGCTGGTGCTTCAGTGACTACCTCGCACAGAGAACCTGTCAATCACAGCTCTCAATCATGACGTCAGAGCACCGTTTTTATCATCACATAACTAACAAAAAACAAACTTATTTTAAAAACGAACACTTGAAATTACATCAACGTGATATAAACTACAGTAAATGACACAAACTATCTTTGGAAAAAGGATATGTGAAGTGTAATTTAATTGTTTAGTTGGTCTCGCGTCCCATTGAATAACATGGGGAGGCGGGGTTTATGACCTATACTAGGACCGGCCACAGGGGAGCGATCGAGACGTTTTGGCTTCACTTTTGAGGGCTTGTGCGGCACGCTTGGTTTGAATGTATCATTTTGAGCAGAAATATTTCCTCAAAATGTCACAAAAATGGCAAGTTACTAATCCTGACAACAAAAGCAACGATAAAACTGTAAATACAGTTGGAAACCAGTGAAATATGAACCTCATTAATTATTCAAGGTCCAGTGCATGATGGGAATCCCAGTATCAGAAAAGTTGAGTAATTTTTACGTTTTTGTAATTTTTACAAAATTTTAATTTTGATATGGAATTTACTTAGTTTTTTTTTTATTCTTGCCTGAAGTAACTTTTTTCTTGTAAATTACATTGTTTTTTTTTCAGTAGTATTTACCTTACCAAATTTTTTTTTTCAGTGTATTTATATAAAGTATTTTTTTTTAAGAAATTAAAGCAGCACTATGTCGTTTTTTTAACCTTTAGAATATTTTTCCGAAACCCTTGAGAAGGTACATTGACTTACAATAGGTTTAATGACAAGTCTGTCATAGCCTGACGTGGTCTCTATCGCTTTTACTGGCACTCTGTAACTTCGGGGAGCGGGTGGAGCCCGAGCACAAAAAGAACTACAAAATTCCCCTGCTTTACGGCATACCTCACTTCCCTCACTTTCTCAAATTCCGACGTGAGAGCCCAATGAGCGTCTATTTATTTATTTATTTTTACCTCTGTATGTTGTCATCGCTGAAGCAGCAAGTAAAACCAAATGTGAAGTGTGTCAAACAGAGCGCGCGGGCGATCAGTTTACTGTTGGTAATGTGTTGTGTAGTTCGCCACATCCAGTGTAGACTGCATTGCATCCCCATAGAGCCTGGACGGGCAGCTTGTGCCAGCTCCGAGATGTGAAAGTATACTGATTACCGAGTTTGGTAGAGGCTACATTCTTGCAAGTAAATAATACATGATTAGACAAACACAACAATCAATCAGGATAATTATCCTATGTCTACAGGCTTATAGTCATGTTTTTAACTTATTTTTCTGCTGAAAGTGTCTTGCCTCAGGCTATAATGCAAATCGATTTTTCAAATATGCAGATTTATCTATGGTAGCTTGATATTGTAATATTGACAACATGGCTAATATCTACCAACAAACATTGAAATAAATTAGCATATCCATTGTGTAAAACCGTAGCAAACAGGCTAACGTTACTATAAAGACGCTGGCTTGTTAACGTGAGCTATGCGATCTTTTGACGTTTGAAAAAAATAAAGCCCATGACACTATATTTATAAGACATGCTGAAATATATGCCAATGTACCTGGGATGAAGACATTTCACACGCAACACTGGAGTCTGCCCAAGATGTAAGAACTCCTTCCTTCTGCAGAGTTCGGGGAAATCGCTTGTCAACAAATGCACGCATTTTCCCTAGTGTAACCATAATCGATTTTACGACAGTAGAAGACAATACTTTTTCCCAACTGTGGGAGTACCCCGAGATCAAAATTTAAAAAATAACAGAATGCTGCTTTAAAACTTTCTCTGAAATTGGTAGATTTTAACAGACAACGGCATTATCATAATATATGCATAGTGAAATTTAGGTGGTCTTCCAATTGGTTTTGTCTTCCTTGCATAGTGTAAGAGTTGCCTTTACAGAGTGTCTAGGTTTTGATACTTGTGAACTGACTGAAAAAAAGACATGGCTGATTGTCATGAAAACAGCAAAGCAGCTTTCAGAGTTTCATTTAAGCTGAACTGAAGCCTAAAGCCCAAGCTTAGCAAAATATTTAACACTATTAATTTTCTTCCTTTCAAGCAATAATACTTATATATATAAAAAAAATGAAAATCTAGTCGAACATCCCTGAATCTAATTGTTTAGATGATGGTGTGCTGATGTTCCAGAATGCTACTTATAGCTTACAGTTTTTTTTATTCGCTTTGGTACTATTTTCACAAGTAAGGTGTACATTTTCAAAACTCTTAGTGCTAATATCACAACCGATCATCAAAAGTGCACTTTTTTCAAACATTTCATCATGTTTTCAACTGTAGGGCCCTATAAAATCCGTTTTATTTTTTTCCCAAATTCCATTTTATTTTTTCCCAAATTCCATTTTTTCCGTTTTAATTTTTGCAAATTCCGTTTTTTTCGTTTTAATTTTTGGGAATTCATTTTTTTTACCCTTTACTGTTATTTTAGTTGTAAAAAGAGTGTGCTTTTTATTCCGTGATCGCAGAAATTATAGGGCCCTACAACTGTGTAAGTACAATTCACACAATCACAAAGTATCCTTTTCACAACACCAAATAAGTGTTTCATCTACATTATTGTTTCATTCACAGTAACTGCCTTTCATAAAGCTCTTACTATCAAACTTTTGATTTGCATCTCTTTTTGTTCAGTTTAATACTTTTGTATATTATTTAATCCAACAGATCTTAATGGTTAATCAATTAATCATTTGGTAAACCTGATTTTCATTTCAGCAATATACAGTATATGGATTTTGAGAACTACAGAAATAAATGTGTGTCTGTATGAATATTTAAATTACATGTAACCACACATGATGAATACTCGTTATAGCTAATTGATTTCACATAGTGGTAACCACAATTGGCCACTATATACAGTAACATTCATTGTGATGTTGACGAGAATCTATGGCCAAATGCTCAGGACAGGCTTGATCCAAATTACTGTAATTTACTGTTATGTGTGCACTAAATGTTATGTTTTGTTCTCATTTAGTCACATTTCATTATAGAAAGTATACCTATGTTACAATTATATCTGAAAAATAAAAAACTATAATTTGCCTAAATGATTGTAGAGGATGTCTTCATTGATCCTTCACTTGATTACATATATGATGGATATTTGGAAATTATAGATTATGTAAATGTTGAGTACAGTAAGTGTATTGCCTAATGTTACAGTAAAACTGTGTAATCTGTCTTTTATAGTACTGTAGCATATTCATTTCAGCACTTCTAAGGCCGAATTTGAAACATGTATCTTACATTGTTTGCTGTTGGATGAACTGATTGTTAAAAGTACTAAACTGAAAGAAGATCATATTGTTGTGTTTCAGTGATTAAACCAAATGTTCGCCATTACATATTACAATAATCTTGTGTTTGAAATAATGATTATGTAGACTGAACACATGTGCAACTGACTGAAAGCATTACATCAGGTTTTGAAAGAATGACTAGCTGCTGTTACAAGTGTGATCAGTTTGGATTTTTGTACTAAGAGTTTTGAAAATGTACACCTTACTTGTGAAAATAGTACTAAAGCGAAAAAAAAAAAACTGTAACAAGCAACACATTTTTCAGGCAGTCCACTTTAACAGACAATGCTAATCGATCAGATTACCAGTTGAAACCCATGGCTAGACCAGCACCTATCCAGCATGCAGTTTTTCAGCTAAAATTACAATAATTCTTTCTTGAATGTACCTTTTGTGAACAATTATCAAGTCTCTAACATACAGGTGATCCCAAACAACCAGTCAATCAGATCCAATGATCCTTGAATGTTACATAATTGTGTAATTGAAGTTTTGTTCAGAGTGAGGCTTCATGAAGTAAGTGTGTGGTGTCAGTGCTAGTTGGAAGTGGCACTGGAGGCCTTCACAGGTCTGCCCAGTCGTTGAAGGCTTTATCTTAGCGTCTTAACGATGATGGATTCCTGCAAGGTCACTCTGCAAATTGGCATAATAACCACAGTGCTTGAGAGGATAAAATCAATACAGGCTGAAATGCTGTGCGTACGCAGCAGGTGTTTGCGAAAATCTGTCCGAGTGGAGAAATGCCATTTGACTTGCTGTAGTTGTGTTATAATGTCTGATGAGTTTAACTGAAGCTGAGGGACAAATTGTGGTCGGTTGCAGGGAGACCCTTTAATAATAATATATAACCCATGCTGGCAAAATGAGTCGAGAGTGCGCACAGCAGGTTAATTACAAGCTACAGTACAGGCAAAATAAAGCGAAAGTTGGTCAAATTTGAGGTTTTCACAAAAATTACTTAAATTATCATTAAGCCCTTGTCCAGAGATCCCAATGCTCCAATTAGCAATCCTTACAATTTGATATTCGCTAGAGCAATCCAAGTTTAGTCGAGCTTCACTCATATTTTTTTAAAGAATTATATTTTCACACACAGTTAACATACAAAAAAGGTCAGCACTAGAAGCTACTCACCTGTCCAGAAGAAGTGTAACCTCGACGTCCGATTTAAAAAAAAAAAAAAAAAATGACAGAGTTCTCTTCACCGTTCAGAAGCCTTCTCGATTATTATTAGTTTCTTTGACGAAAAACGACGGTATTCCCTTGCCTTAATCCTCCTTCTCTTCTTGGGCCTCTTCCATATTAAATGCATCTGGTCCATTGATAGCATAGGGTTGATAGACGCTGGCTTATTCTTCAACTCCGACGCTTGACCGTGAACTTTTTTTTTCTTCTTCTTTTTTTCTACTATGGAAGTACATCAACGGCCAAACAATGGTTTGGTTCCAAAATGTTCTTCAAAATACCTTCCTTTGTGTTCCTTTGAGTATCCCTTTACTATATATTATAAGTAATACTGTCATTACAGTATGTGCATCAAGGAAGCCAACATAAGCCATTTGAGCGTAGTTTTGTGACATTAAGTAATGTACCAAGTAATTTCACATGATTATAGTATGAGTTGTTTTAGTTGCTTTAAATGGCTTTTAAGTGATGTTTGAGGGACTTTAAATTTTAGAATAGAGGGAATGCGGGCGTGAACGTCACCGTCCGGTCACGTGCCTGCAGTTTCTCACAGTGAGTGGCAAAAAGACTGAGCGGCTGTATATGTTTTCAGCGTGAATGCCGCAAAAAACAAACACAACACATATAAAGTGGGAAAGAGCTTTGCGATTGACTGTACGACTAGATTTGACAAAAAATCGGAGGTATATTTTTAAGACTGCGAATAAAAAGGAGCAAATGATCTGCAATTCACAGAAACAACTGGACTCCAGTCAGCAAAAGGTGGATCTGCAGTTATCATTTTGTGTCAATATGCTGAATTTAGCTGTAAAACCATACCCATATATTTTGTATTGTTATATACACTCACCGGCCACTTTATTAGGTACCCCATGCTAGTAACGGGTTGGACCCCTTTTGCCTTCAGAACTGCCTCAATTCTTCGTGGCATAGATTCAACAAGGTGCTGAAAGCATTCCTCAGGGAGTTTGGTCCATATTGACATGATGGCATCACACAGTTGCAGCAGATTTGTCGGCTGCACATCCATGATGCAAATCTCCCGTTCCACCACATCCCAAAGATGCTCTATTGGATTGAGATCTGGTGACTGTGGAGGCCATTTGAGTACAGCGAACTCATTGTCATGTTCAAGAAACCAGTCTGAGATGATTCCAGCTTTATGACATGGCACATTATCCTGCTGAAAGTAGCCATCAGAAGTTGGGTACATTGTGGTCATAAAGGGATGGACATGGTCAGCAACAATACTCAGGTAGGCTGTGGCGTTGCAACGATGCTCAATTGGTACCAAGGGGCCCAAAGAGTGCCAAGAAAATATTCCCCACACCATGACACCACCACCACCAGCCTGAACCGTTGATACAAGGCAGGATGGATCTATGCTTTCATGTTGTAGACGCCAAATTCTGACCCTACCATCCGAATGTCGCAGCAGAAATCGAACTCATCAGACCAGACAACGTTTTTCCAATCTTCTATTGTCCAATTTCGATGAGCTTGTGCAAATTGTAGCCTCAGTTTCCTGTTCTTCAGCTGAAAGGAGTGGCACCCCGGTGTGGTCTTCTGCTGCTGTAGCCCATCTGCCTCAAAGTTCGACGTACTGTGCGTTCAGAGATGCTCTTCTGCCCACCTTGGTTGTAACGGGTGGTTATTTGAGTCACTGTTGCCATTCTATCAGCTCGAACCAGTCTGGCCATTCTCCTCTGACCTCTGGCATCAACAAGGCATTTCCGCCACAGAACTGCCGCTCACTGGATGTTTTTTCTTTTCGGACCATTCTCTGTAAACCCTAGAGATGGTTGTGCGTGAAATCCCAGTAGATTAGCAGTTTCTGAAATAGACCAAAAAAACACAAACAAAAAAAAACTATAAAGTTTTATGGCTGGACGATATGATGATATATAGGCTATATATAACACTGATATAAGTGATCACCCGGATTTAGACCTATATTATATTTATATAAAGCGTTCACAGGCAAATTTGCTTTATGTTTACCGTCTATATTGCTTTTATTTCCCGGCGTCGAAATCAGGGCAAACATAAATGTCAGGCAACACGATTCCTGGCTGCATGTCACTATCCATGGATCACTGGATCTTTAGTAAGTTGTAGAAGGAACACTATATCTGAGTCCAACATTTAATTTAAATTGATCAAATTGTTTGTTTTAGTCGCATTTTCGCAGTTTCCCCTATTAAATCCAGTCACGCAGCAGATCTTTTGCCACTCAGTCAGGCTGAGGGGGGTTGTTCCAGCGGGAGAAGTGACGTCAAATGCATTCCCTCTATAAATGCATGTGTGTGTGTGAGGGAGCAACATGTGTTTTGGTGACACATTTAAGTTGTTAGAACAAAGTGAAAGATGTGAAAGCTATTGTAGTCATCGCACAACAGCTGTGTGGAAGCACTTTGCATAAGAACAAAGTTTAAAGATGAAATGCATTTCAGAAATGTAAAGAAAAATGCTCGGAAAGAAAAGGATCTTTAACAAATATTTTTTCAAGAAAAAAGGTAATTTGACTATCAAATCAGCAGAAAAAAGACTCTGAAGATTAAAGGAAAGCAATGTGATCTACAGTATTTAATGCATCCCACCTGAATAAGTGTCAGATTCTTAATTAAATTAAATACATAAATAAAAATCTATAGTGCATTGTCTCCATAAAGCAATTAAAACAATGAATTCCAGTCTTAAATGCTTTGCTTTATTTGGAAAGAAAGAAAATCTGTTGCTGACCTGATCTCTTTCCGTATAGCTTTCCATTGTCTCTGAGCCTAAATACATAATCATTTTGTCAAATGAGGATGGACCCTCTCTTGAAATTAGTGGATCATCATGTCACTTAGAAGGTCTCTTTGAGAAGTAATGATTTGATGAGTAAGAAAAGAGGAATAGATAGGAGAGGAGGGATAAGTGTCTCTAGACAGCTCTCCTGTAGATGCTAGATCTTAAGATGTCTCTCCACTGCTAGAGCCACATGTTTCAAGTGTCTCTCTGGAGATTCACGTCTCAACACACAAACACACACTTACACCTGGCGAAAAGGGTCTCGTGGGAGCCCATCTGGGCTGACAACAGAACACACACACACACACACACCACCACCACCTGATAACTTTTTATAAAATTATAATTGGAAATGTCTGAAAATGTGCTGCTTCCACACATTTTAGATTAGGTGACTAATAGCTGTGAATTGAAATAGATGTGTCAATTTTTATACAGTCAAGATGTTCTAAAAAAGCAAATTAGACTATTTCAGCTATTATTTTATTTAATGTTATTTATTTTCAAATTATTTATCTCTCTATTAATTTTGTCTGTACATTTTCAGCAGCAGAACATGGCCCATGGCTAGGGTTGGGTATCGTTTGAATTCGAACGATCTGATCTGATTCCGATTCCTTGTTTTCGATTCCGGTTCCTGAACGATTCTCGATTCCGATTCTTTTAAGAGGCAGGGTCAAAAAAGTTTAGCTAACCTTGCTAACCAACGGTCTTTCTGAAGGAAATACTCCTTTCTGAAGGAAATACTCCTTCTGTCACAAATACTCCTTTTGTCACAAATGTTGCATTTTGCCGAGATTATGTTATTTTTAGAAAAGTGAAGCCACACTTTGGACCGCCGAATGTGAGCTATCTCATGTTCGACTCGCGCTGTTATGCCAACAGCTTCTGGTCAGACGCTTCTTCATTGGTGTTGTTCAGTGGTTTCTTCTTCCGGTCGACGGACCGTGAATATTGAAACTAGGAATCGAAATTTTAACTTTTCAACGATTCTGGGAAAAACGAAAGTTAGTCCCGTGTTCCAATCGATACTCCATTTCGATACCCAACTCTACCACATGGCTGAGCTGCCTTTTCACAGTTTCACATTAACGGATCTGTGAGTGTGAACCAGCTTTCATGGCATGAGGATAAAGGGGTGGTACTTTCGAGGGGATTTCCGATTAATCTGAGAGGCAGGTGGAGGGCTGAGTAGCAAAAAAAGAAGATAAAGAAAGAAAGTTTGATTGCGGTGCAAAGGCGGCCTTGAATTCCTCCGATGGAGTGCACCCGTGTCGAGAAGAATAACCAGACAGTTGTCCACTTCATTTACGAGTGGCTTTGGAGATAGAGTCCACTGACAGGTGATGTTCACCTCCGAATCTCTCTCCTCTCTTTCTGCTTGGCTGGCCAGTAATTCACTGGGCATTGGCGAGCAAGGCACGCTGCCCTGCACACGGGAAACTGTCAGTTTTATTTTTCACCTTTTGTGTTTTTCTCTCTCTGTGATTTTTTTTTTCTGAAGATAACATCTCTTCCTCAGCCTTTCAAAGTAAAACTCAATATGTGCCAACAGACACGTAGAAATATTATATGATGAAAGCAGCTCTTGTGTTTTATAAATACACTTTTGTCTTTAACGCTTATTTCAAAAATCTTCTTATTTGAGGCTTTGAGAACTGAATAGTGTTTTGTTGAGTTGAAGAGTAACAAATTCCAGGAAGTGGAATCTATTTCCCATTCTATATTTCCTTAATGTCTTTGGATGCTCTAGTGCCACAGAGCAAACACTTGTCAGAGGCTTGTTTTTGTATAGATGCAAACTGAGAGGATACAGTGATTCTATTTATACTATGGTGCTGTTGAATGCTTGAATCTGATTGGCTGACATGCATTTATTTTCTGTGAAACACACGGCTGAAGTAGTTCCAGGCAAGTCTCTGATGCATTGCTTATTATGTCCATATTACTTTGCCAAATAATTTCAGGTGTTTTGAAGGTCCTTACAGTCTACAACAGCAAAATAACCAAAACCAACAACGACACTGACCAAGGAAATACAGTAAACAATAGGATGAAAACAACAAATTTATTACCACCACAAATTATGTATTATTATGTACGGAAAGCACATACTTTCTTTATTCTGCTCTCTCTCTCCCACTCAAACACACTCAGAAATGTGTTGTCATCGCTGCTCTAACGATTTTATCTATAAAAAAGTGCGTTCACACCAGATTCGAATAGCGCGTCAAATTCACGTCAACCACGTCTAGTTTGACGCTTGACCACTTTGTGTTAATGTGCGCATTAAGAGTGAAACTGACGCGCGTGAAAAACAAAAGTTTTAAGCGAAATTTACGCACGTCAGAATCGAAACACGTTGGCGGCCATCTTTTTTATGTTGATCGAGCATTCATCGAGAGAGTCACCGCTCTGTATTTTCTCTGGAGAGCAGAACAGCGGCGTGGGGATCATTGTTGCCGTATTTGTGTCCACCGGACCCTTCAGAGGCGAACCGTTTGCGAGTTACACCATTTGCTCGCTCCAGGAGCTGCGCTGAATGACGGCCACTGTCCGCGGTACTTCCGGCTGTCCGCGCCCAGTTTGATGACCTGTTTCCCACATCAGAGCGAGTATCACCCTTGCCCTTATCCATCTAGTCTGTCATTTGTTTTGATGATAAATAGAGCCATCCTCAAAGTTATTAACCTGTCATGTGATTTTATTTTTATTTTATTTTTCTCTCTTGTCCAGGACATCGATGCACATGTATGTTGGTTGGCTTTACGTATATCATGATAATATTTCATATAATCTAGATATGGAATAAATAATATCCAATACAAAATCAACATGTCTCATATATTGAAAGTTTTAATTGATAAAATATTTGCTTTGTTGTGCATTAGAACCACACCAGGCATTTAGTTATTACAAAATAATTTATTGAAGCATCCAGATCCTTCACCACATGAGCAAGCAGCAGGCTCCTGATTGGTTTACGCAGTGCGAATTGACTCAAGTTCAGATTTTTGAACTCGGGCGGCAGACGCGAATTCACGTCAAACGCGTGAATGCACAAATAGCACCAACAAAATAATTTGTGCTTGACGCGCCAGACGCTCAATTCAGGCCATATGCCGCGAATGAGGCGTATTCGCGTCTATCATGCCGCGCCTCTACGCCTCATTCGCGCCTCAGGATTTTTTTACGCTCGTAACACGTCTTTTCATTGACTTAACATTAAAATAATTTGCGCCTGACAAGCTATTCGCGTCCGGTGTGAACGCACCATTATAGCTAAATGACATTTCTTCACTAGCGAGGTATTATTGGCGCTATTCCAGCTCCGTTCTCACCCCAAGGCATATTGTCTGATATCCAACGCACATTGCACCCTTTAGCCGCGTCAATATAAGATGCAAATATAAATGGGCCAGAAAGGCGCCTCCTAGTGGTCTAAACCTAAACCTACCATAACCGAACAAAGCTCTGTGCATGTTATATTGACGCTGAAAGGGTGCCATGTGCGTTGGATTTAGACGACAACATTTCTAAAGTGTCACTATATGACGCTCTAGGATGAAAACGCGTTGGCTATTCTTGAAGCAGATAAACTTGCTGTTTCGCTATTAGTAGAAACACTGCTACTGAACACTGTTGAGTGTTCCACCTCGGGTTTGCATTATTTTCTAATAATTTAATGGCATGCTGCCAAATATTCCTTAGTTTTGGGTTTATCTTTGTCAGTTTCCACTTTCCAGGAAAATGTTCCTGAAAACATTAATTGCTAGAATAACCTTTTTACTACCTTCTGTTAGCAATTTTTTTTGATGGCCTGATTCAACCAGAACCCCATAGTGTTTGTTCAAAAGATGTAAATTAGCTCATTTTTAGCCATCTCTTGACAATTTTGTGTAATATGCATCAGACGATCAGTGGGCGGTCTGTTGATGTGCTGTCTGAGAACTATTTTATTTGCCCTTACAAATTTATTTATGGAATATTCTGATTAAGAGCTCTCTCAAAATGTATTTCTGTTTCTGCTGTGTCTGCGTCTTTTACAGCATGTGTGCCTTTACTTTGGGAGTGATTCCCTAATGAAGATGCATTCATGCACACTTCCAGAGTGGATTGTTTTGTCATGCCCCTCTTTAAAAAGTGGAAAATGGCACTCTTCCATCTCACTTGCCCCACAGGTCTCTAAAGGGGTTGTGATATTGGATAAGGGAACTGCTGCTCTCACATCAAGAGACTTGCAGGGCGAGATCTGAGCCAGTCTTTGAGGTTTTCTCGGGCGACGGCATCCACCACACAAATGTGAATGAATAATGCCTATAGAGAGGCAAGAGCCATTGCTCTTGCATGAAACACCTTACAAAGCCCTGGTGACTTTTTTTCAACGCATTTCAGCAAGCAATTATTTTTATCTGGCTGCTGCTATAAAGGATCTTCCTCTACTCTCATTTTCACTTTTTCTTCATTTATTCCATCACCTCTCTCACCACTTCTTTTCTTTTAAAGTCCCGCTATTAATACCTGAGTGAATTAGTATTTTATGAAAAGAGAGATTTAGATGCATTTGTGTTTTTTCCCTTTATCTCTTTTCTTTAATTTTATCTCTCAGAACTCTCAGACATAAGATCTAAGTCGATTATTTATGGTCATGGAGAAAGCTATAATGTTTTTACTAATTATGTGCACGTCATACATATTCATAAAGATTAATGAGCCTTTTAAAATGCAGGTAGTAATCTAATCAATAAGTGTTCAATCATGATGCTTTCGGCATGCCATATATCCCCACGGTACTTAGATGAAAGTGAGGTTATGCTGAAAACCCACTCAGTCTTGTCTTATGGATGGATAGATTGCAAATCAGTTATTGTGACTGGTTCGAGCTGTTATGGTTTATGATTTATCATATTTTGTATGATCAGTAAATTAGCTGTTTAAGATGTTATTTGGAACCTCCTGCACAACACACTTATTCACACTGCAAGTTGTAAAATACGAGTAAACATGACAGTAGAATACATTAACATAGAAGTTACAATATAATGTATTTATATTAAGTGGCTTTAAGTACTATGTACTTACATTGAAAAATAAGTACAACATATTATTGTGTTCCTGTTGTATTGTAAAACACTTTTGCTGCTATTGAGGTATGATACGGGTAGGCTAAGGTTAGGGGACAGGTGTGGTGGTATGGGTTCGGTTTAAGGGTAGGTTAAGGTGTGAGGGAAGGGTCAACTGTGTAATTACAAATGTAATTGCATAAATTATTTATAGCTGTAATTACATGCTGGTATTTTTCAAATATAAGTACAATGTAAAAACATGTATGTACACGATAAGTCCATTGTATCAAATTATTAGTTTCAAAGTAAGTACACAGTACTGTAAAGCCACTTAATGTAAAGTGGGACCAAAATTCAAAATGGCAGAGGCTTGTGTTCGCACATAACAGAGCTGTTGCCTCAGGTCTGGTTCCTCATGTTTCCGTATGGCACTTTGATAATGGAAGTAGTTCCTACAATTTTTAAAGCAGTCAATGTATAGAAAAATAATGTAGGAACTAATATTTTCTTTAAAATATACTTATAAATACACTACAGAAGCCTCAGGAGTCGTTTTTGTGAGAATGTTACTTTCACATCTGCAAATGGGGGTTCGATTCATACAAACAGGAAAACAATGGATCTCAATGACACACAACCACATTTATTGAAGCCGATATGGAAGAGAAATCCTGTCTCTTCACCTGCACAAACCGCAACAGGCACAAAAATCCTTTTCATGACGTAAAATGATGTGATGTTGAAAAAAAAGCTGTTTTTACGAGCAGTCAAAGAAACACTGACTTACTAAATTAGTGCCCTTATGTCATTTTAAAAAAATTTAAAACCTGCATTAACTTTTCATATGGTATTTTAATTCAAGGTTACATAGTAATTTATATAGTTTTTTTTATGTTTATTTTTATTTTTTTTTTACTTATTAAACATTGCAAAATGTTGGCTTCATAACCCAGCATATCACAGTATCAAAGTAATATTGCGTGGAAATTCTTTTCAAGTTCATCAGAGTGTTTTGCTGTTTCAATATACTGTTTACTTTAACTTTTTACTGTCCCATTAACCTCTCTCTGCAAAAGAGACAGGAAATGAGTCTAGCACTTAGGCTAGCTCAGCTGCTCTTCAATGCTTCTTTGAAATATTTAAAGTCCATGCAGACACACAGCAGATGTGAACAGGTTTTGTGGATTAGATATTGTCTCACAGGAGTTCCCTAGCAAGATGTCCCAAGTCCACTTTCCTTTAACACTGGCTGTACATAAAATCCTTTTGATGTCTGCATAATAAGACATACAAGATCGTTTTATTTAGCTTTCAAAATAACTTTTATTCTCTATAGGAGCCATAAAGCATGACTTCATTATCGTACTATGTCTGTTCTCTCAAGAGCAGGTCAAGCCATTAAACATTGAGATATGCGTTAATTACAGTTGCATTCCCATTGCAAGGATAGATGGCTAGCTGGTAAAGACTGCACCTCTGCTTGTTTTGCTACAAGTAGCAAGTGCTAAACACTGTTGGTCTCTTTATTTTGTACATTAAAATCTGGAGGACTATTTCCATCATCACAATGGCAAACAGAAACATTAAAGGGACATTCCACCTATTTGCATAAGCTTTCCATTGTTAGAAACTCAGTCATACTATTGAATGGTCGTGCAACACTTCTCATTTTCCCCTGAGATGAGAGAAATCCGCTATTACCAGAGAATGTCTAATTGAAGAGATTTGGGACTGGCTGGTTACTTCTGGGTTCTGGACTGGCTGCAGTAACACGTCTCTGTCCATGCGGGGCACTCACGGTCGAGTGCAGAATGAATGGGAGTCAGTGGGGTTTCACCCCAGAAATCCACTTTCTCAGGATGTATTTTTTTGTCAAGTAATTTGAAAGTTGCATTCAAAAGGGAGGGCTAAGATAATACACTCAGCTAAAAATTGCATTTTTAAGTTCACTTATCTGTTGTAAAAATCCGTTCAAAAATGTGATGACGTCACACAATAGCAGAATGCTAGCATGTTCCGGCCAACAACAGCCTAACCTGTAAGAAATCAAAAGGACATAAGTACTCGTTCATTCGACTTTTGGCCTATAATCTATATTGAACTTGCGGAATCAACAATAAAATCTATGTTAATTTAATGACAAGCAGGTGAAAGAGACACATTTAGCCGTTTAGCCCCATAGACTCCCATTCATTCTGCTCTCGCCCGCGATCACCTCCAGTGGAATTATAATGGAACTGCAACCAAGATGATACACAATGGGGCTAATAGGAAGTGCCAAGGCTCTCCGTTAGACGGGCTCTGCTATTACCTTTTTCACTTCATCCCACAATGACGCAAAAAACGTAAGTGTAAGAGGGGGAATTCTGTAAAGACTACAAGGACTAGTTCCCACCCTTTCAAACCCGCCCATAGGGAGTTGGACCTGAAGACCTATCACAGATCAGTGCCAGTGCGTTTGATTTCATCGTCAGAAACTTTTTGAGAATAAGGATGAAGGTACTGAAGATACGCAGACGGATGCATTATGGAGGATTGGGATTACACATAGTGTCAGCAAGTTTTCTGGAAGCTAAGCTAGCAGGCTCTTGTTCTGTGGAGAAAGCTGAGTAGTAGGGGTTACCATCCCCCCTCTTCTGCCGTCAATGTCCGGGATTCAGACTCTGCTCTCTGCAGTCGCCATTCATAGTTTAGGCTACATGCACAGCTTTTGTTTCAGTCTTACTAAATTCATTCTGATGGGTGAATCTGAATGTAGTCTTTACAGTGAACGCTAAACAAGTGATCGGTTGATGTGCGTTTTAACATTGCTAAGAAAAATTCCCGCTCCTTCGTGAGAGAATACGAGACCGGTGCGTCTCACAGGTGTCGCTCATCGGTATCCACTGGCCTCCCGCCGTTCTAGCCCGCTCTCATCCCTTTAGCGTCACATAGAACGCAATATGACAAAACGGTGCTATACTGACGCACATGGCACCTTTTATCATTAATATAACAAGCAAACCCAAGGCGTTATAAATCCTTTAGCGTAATATGAGACTACCCTACCCCACACCTAAACCTACCCATCACAGCGCGTGTTATATTAACGTAGTATAGTGCCGTTTTGTCATATAGCGTTCTATATGACGCTAAAGGATGAGTTCTCCCACGGCCCTCACTCGTCCTGCTCGCCACAGTAAACATAATGAATGGCGACTGTAGAACGCAAAAGCTGAATCCTGGATATTTTGTGGGATCTTGAAACACATTTTCGGGCTGACTCATCATGGAGACTTCACTAGTAGCCTAGACTTGTTGTTTAACTACTGCGCTCTGTTACCGCTAGGCGTGGCCTAGGGCAGCGAAGCAAGTGCATTCTGGGAGTTGTTGTCTTTCATCCACATAAGCCAAAAATACATTTTCTCAGTCTAGAAGCTCCAAATTTCCAAAATAATTTCAAATATTTTTCTAAATTACCCATTTTAAATACACATTCATATTTCCAGAGGTGAAGTATCCCTTTAAGAACCAGACCTGAGTTATCACCCCTGTACAACTACAGTACAAGCCAATGCCTTAACTAGATTTGAATCATCTCAACTGCATATACAAAATTGTATTACTTTTTTTAATGCATTCTACTCGTTTGTTTTTATTTTAGTCATCCATCCTTCTCTTTCTTTCAAAAGTCTCTCCGTGTGTTTGAGGGTCAAATACAAGTGCCACTTTTATTCAAGTGACACTTTTATTCATGAAAGCTGACCATTCTTGACAAATATCGGTCTTTTGCTAGATTCAACCAGATCTAATTACCTTTTCTATAGTTGTCTGTATGCTTCTCTTATAGTCTCTCTGTTATTTGTATAGCCTTTTTTTCTGACTATAAAATCTCATAAAACAGAGGGTCACAGGGGGTCTGTCATGTGAAGAAATTTCACCTTCAGACCCATTTCCTGAAGATTTATATTGGGAGAACCTCTCAAAATCTTCCAGCCCCAGAGGACTGGAGTCTCAGAGGAGATGAGTATCACTCTGGGAACACATATCAACCCCCTCCATATGTGTAGCTCTCTTTACTTATTCACTACTTCTTTTAATAGACTATTACAACACTTTTTTTCTTCTTTTTTGCAGTTTTGTGGCATTAAAAGAGACCATATTTGATAGAGCTCCCATCTCAAGGGACATTGTCTCCTGGATATTTATCAGTCCTCTTTCTTGGTGCTTATACACCTGACAGTATGTGACATATACTCTTGGTTTTGTTGTTGGAATACATTTGAAAAATCTAGTGTAACATAAAATGTGTGAATATTAAAGGACAAACTCGGTGCAAAAATAACCTTTGGTCTATCTACGGTTGCCGATTGCAGGCGCTGAACTGTGCAGAATCTCATATAGTCCGTTGTTTACGGAAGAAACACAAACACAAACCATTTTCTTGTCTTCAATATGTACATTTTGCCTACTGGTCTGCTTAACCTACCCTGATCTTCATCACGGCATTGTAACCAATTCTGTACGAGTGATTTAAAAAGTGGCTAGTTTGAATGTTAATTTTAGATCAACTCTACTTGTATAAATAAATCGTAATTATTTGCTCAGAACTCACGTGCGCGGTTAATTTTAGGTCGGGTTAGGGGTAGGTTATTTGAACGAATTCATACGTCAATTGGCCAATTTGTAAAATATGTACGATTTAGCAAAATCCAGGACTGAATTTGTACGAGTGAGGTCGTATGAATTGTTACGATTAGCCACCTCGTAAACTTTCAACGAATTCCCGTGAGATCGGGTTGGCTCAACTTATCACCTTATTCACATCTCACGAGCGCACTTGGATTGTGATTTAATATCGAACTGGTATAGACTATATTTCAAAGATGGCTTCTTCCTGTATTCGTGAAGTTGACTGTGTGGATAAAATATATTCTTATTAAACTGTATGGACACTGACAAAGTTCTCAATGACTTTCGGTTTGAATGTAGGGACCTTATTATGCTACCGTGTTACTGTGGGGCTATTTTGAGCCTTGTTAGTGGTAATAACAAGCGATTTTTATTTGTCATTACTCTATGCCTATATACTAGCGTTATACTAGCATTATAGGCTAAACTTTATTTATAGAGATAAAACTATTTACATTCGGCAATCATGAAAACAAATCTCAGATAACGGTTGACTTGGTAACAATGTGTACTTAGTACCAAAGGTACATTTCGTCGCGAGTTGTCCTGATAAGGCCTGGAATATGCTACATCACTTTTGCACCTAATTTTCAGTCTGAATGGGCTAACGCTAATTGCCAAAAGTCTGATCCAGTCTGAACGTACCAAGCAGTCGCAGTCTAACGGATTTTACAGAAAATCGGGTAGTGCGTCGATGGCCACAGAGTTAGAATCTTTAGTCCAATTGGAGGATATCAAGCATGTTGGATATTTTGATATCTGTGCACACATACTGTGCTGGTGTTCTGCCCACTCAGTGGATATGTTCATAGAAAGCCTGAGCATGAAATCATATTCTGTGCAGAGAAAAATAGGACAAGAGGACTTGTAAGTTTTGAATTCTGTGTTTACAACCGACATAATGAGCTAATGAGCATGTCCGTAAAAGTGTCTGAGGAGCTAATTTTGGCTATAGAAGCCATTGATGTAGTAACATCTATAATTTTCACTGTTGTGAAGACTCCCATTTTCTCATTCTTCTCTCTTCCTTCTCCTTTAATAAGTCATTTTCATCTAAATGAAATGACTGTCTGCTCATACACACCAATTTTCGCTTGGGAAAATTTCTATGAATGCTAGCAGAAACCACTACCTCGCTGGTTTATTGAAACAACAGGCATTGCAGTGGGCTGAAATGAGGAGGAATATTTCTAACAGGCATACTGGGATGTGTCGCTGCCTCTTGCTGTGACCTGTCGGGAGAATTTAACCTTACCGGGAGGCTTTAACATGAACATGGATCTTTATAATCTTTTGAACCGTGTCAGTGGCAAAATGTCATGAAGATGTTCATCATGATACAAAGCACTGTGCACAGCAGTCTGAAAAAAAGTAAATCCTGCAAAGATAAGAAACATTCACAAACATATCAGAGAGTCTAACGGTTCAGTAATTGTTGTGCTGCTGAATGAGATTTCTAATCTTTGACACTGAAGTTTACACTCTGAATGGTGCAGAAAAGATTTAAGTTACATCTGTAGAATATGTGATTCCACATGAAATAAACATTTAAAGGTTCAATTAGCAATTTCTGAGAAAGGCTGTTGAAAGTGGATCACACCAAGCAGCACAACACACTTTTATCCAATAAGCAGTAGGGGGCATATACACTCATAATGGGGGAGGAGAGAGAGTGAGCAAGAGGGAGATTGAAGAAAGACTGTAGAAAGAGAGATAGCTGAAAGACATTGCAAAAAAGATAAGGAGTATCGCTGGAAAAGAAGGGCTATGATCAGGCAATAGATTTAGGACCCGTGTTAATAGAAATGCTTTCCGGCGCTGGAGAGAGCTAAGCGGGAAGGCCTGAAACTGGACACAGAGTTTGCTTTGTTTTTGCTTCATACGTCAGTAATACGCAATTCATTGCACGTAAAACCCCACACCACTAATTCTAACGAAAAACCAATTGCTTACTGCACCTTTAAATGCTTTTATGCGGGGTTATCTTTGCGGGAGAGGCTAATATTTCAGTGTTGTGGAATCTTTCATTTTCCAGTTGCTGCAATACAATATACAATGTATATAACAAGACACTTCGATTTTAAAAGTTGAGGTTGTTAATTTTGAAAAAAAAAAAATTATGAAGACTCAATTACTCAAGGCGAGTTTACACTAAGGCCTGTCCACACTGGGACAAATTTTGTGCACAATATTCGCTGACATTTAACGCCTCATGACTAAACAATGGGCGCTAATGTGTGTTCACACCGACACGTAAATCACAGTGCGTAAAAGCGTAATTTTTTTTTTTTAACGCCTCAAGTTAATTTTTTCATTTGATTTACCGCGTCAAAAACTCATTCGACCAATGAGATTGGGCCTTTTGCTCACTTGTTTGACGCTTCTGAAGTTACAGTAAAACACAACTTGGGGGCGCTCAAACACAAAATGGTCTTGCCGAGCACTTATATGCAACGGCGAAGAAGATATATGCGTCGCCGTCTACAATACACAGCCAGAAAGAAATAAGACGGAGGAAGATGCAAGGCAAGATGAATGTAGAGCTGCTGTTCTCGTCGGTGCTAGAACATAAAGAACTATATCGTCGCTTGCCCAATGAAATCTCACGCTATGTCCAAAACGGTTACTTTTCAGGAAGTGAAAAAAACATGTAATGTCAAAAGCAGCTGAACGTAGCGTTGTCATGCTTGGCACAACATTCTTTAAATGTAACCATATTCTTGCCAGTGTCATGATATAATCCATATTTGATTAAAATTGAGTTTAAATGGACATAGTGCATACTGTATAGTAACGGTGGTCGATACGCGTTCTTCCGATCATTAATTAGAATGACCAAATCGCGTTTCATCATTGACAGATGAATAGGCTACGACTCAGTTTATGAATGACTCAGTTTATTATATGTCTCTTGCAAACTATGAAGACAATGAATCAAATACACTGGCAGTGGCGATGCTAGACTGATAACTTTATTTCACACAATCCTACCGTAATTTTGTCAGAAATGAGCTGCATTTATTTACAGATATGAGCTCATTTTTATCATCTAGCTGAATTCAGAAATCAAAGACATACACTCAATAAGAGAGTGTGGCAACAGCCTGCCCTGTAAGATCACTTCGATTTCTTTACTTGAAGATGATTGTGTGATTGTGAAGATGATTGCGTCTGTAACTTACCTTCACTTTTGATGCAGCTGCTCATCTGCGGGTGATGCATGTTTGGTCGCAGTAGCAGCACGTCATATCTGACTATAACGTGCCACATCAGAGCATAACACGCTCTCACTCGTTTATTTTTTTTCAGCATTTTTGGGAGGAGTAAAATGTACATATGTGGTTCAACTACCAGATCGCGTTTACACCTAGTAAAGATCCGAACACAATGGGAGCCATATAACTCCAGATGGTCAGGCAGATCCGATCACAATCCGATCACAACGTATTTATACCTTGCATTAACATGCCTTTTTTATTATCCGGATAACTTATTTGGATACAGATCGCATTATAATACCAGGTGTAGGGGTCTCAGAGACGAGACCGGCGAGAAACTTCACGAGACTCGCGAGAGATGCCTCCACAGGGCGGGGAGATACCATACTGTCTATGGATACGCGAGATACGCTGCGTGATTGACAGCTTTGACAGCAAATGGAAATACGTGGAAATCAGATGACATGATTTCACAACTTTTCATTGGTCATTTAGATAATGTGGACGCATGCTGTATACGGAAATGAACCTGGACATTCTATCCGTGAAAAATCTCAAAATCGTCAAAATGGACATACAAGGTTTCGTTCGCAACAGCGACGATATGACAATACTGACAGTGACTACAAACATCTTGATACAAGAAAACTGATATGGAGTCGTATTGCAGAGCAAATTGGCGCCATCTAATGTCAGGGAATGAATTTGCTTGTTCATTTTGTCAAATTGCTTGGGTGTGAAAAACACTGATGAATTTTGCATGCTGATATTCGTCCCGGTGTGTACAGGCCTTAATGTTGTTGTTAACACTGTATATGTCTGCAGATAACTTCATGGGAATTTCAGCAAAGCTGCCATTTTTACATTTTAGCAAGTACAGTATTACATATTTTGTAGTTTGCAAAGGGTATGCATTCCCATGTGATTTGATTATGCCACAAAATGAAGTGAAAACATTATTAGTTGTCATAGTCCGAGTACAGTGTTTATCCGTAATAATGCCACAAAATGAATTGTGAAAACTTTAATAGAGTCATATTCAGAGTACTGTGTTTTAGGGATGTCATGGTACCAAAATTCCAGTAGTTGGTACCGATACCATTAAAATGTCACGGTTTTGTAGGATCCAATTTCGGTACCACAACAAAATTAGTTCTTTTTTTTAAATTTTATTTAACTACTTGAAAAAATATATTAAATTAAATTCAATCACTTTATTATTTATGATGGTACATTTATGAAAGCTTTGAAGGCTATAGCATGTTGTTTAAACGAAAATATTGATGATACTGAGAAATATTGTTTATAATAAAATCAGTGAAAAATACAGCATTCAGTGGATTTAGGCTACAGTAGTATTTTTAATAAATGGAGACGTAGTTAACATATATTGTACAGTAGCCTAATCAGAATTATTTCTGTCCATTTCTTTAAATTAAACCAAACTTTTATTTTGACGGGTTGCCGTAGAGACCTTTGACTTTCTGTGTGTGTATGATATATGATATGATAGACCCTACTCGATATGAATGATAGTTTTTCTCAAATGAAACGGTAAAATGCTTATGAAGTGACTCTCGGAGATGGAATCATGAATCATGTCATCATATCTGCTAGGTACAGCAGAGACTGAAAACAGCGCGAACGCCCACTCTTGCTTCAGTGTTTGTGTGTGTGTGTGTGAGTGAGAGAGAGGTAACGTTAAATGAAACTGCGCGTCTGTGCGTTAATTCACATAAGAGACAACAGAACATGCAGGGTTCATATTTAAACGGTAAAATGCTCATGAAGTAACTCTCGGAGATCGAATGGATCATGAATCCATGTCATCATATCGTGAGGCAGCAGAGACTGTAAACAGCGAAGCGTCACTTGTAGCTTCAGTGTTTGTGTGTGTGTGTGTGTGAGTGAGAGAGGTAACGTTAAATGAAACTGCGGCGTCCTGCCGTTAATTCACATAGAGACAAGCAGAACATGCAGGGTTCATATTGAAACAGTTAAATGCTCATCGAAGTAACTCTCGGAGATGAATGGATCATGAATCATGTCATCATATCGGTGAGGCAGCAGTGACTGAAAACAGCGCGAGCGTCACTTGTGCTTTCTGTGCGTGCGTGTGTGTGTGTGTGAGGTAACGTTAACGTTAAATGAAGTGCGCTGCTTCAGCGCTGTTCATTCACAGACACAAGCGCAACATGCAGGGTTCATATTTAAATAGTCGTTTTGCTGTTCCAGTATACACAGAACCACATCCAGCAGCGTGGCTGCTTTTCATGAAGAGGCACTAGCTTCACGCCTTCGTGCATGCATGCTGTATCCAGGATCCTGGCATTTGACCGCAGCATTCTGTACCACCGACTTAGTGACTTCGAATTTCTCATTAATTCAACTTGTACCAACAGTATTGAATATTTCTGACAACACTACTGTGTTTATATACGTATTACTATGACTAAAATTTGAAACTCAGCATGTTTTAAATATAATCATGTTTATTCAAATCTGTAATTATTCATAGTAAGGTAATTTGAAAATTGTTGTTTACTGTTGCAACTCAATAATTGTCTTAAACAATGTTTCAGTCCTCTGGAAACAATAGTTAGATTATAAACACTGCTAATGAGGTGTTGTAAGACAAATGCATCATTTAAAGTGTTTGCTTGTACTCTATGCGTGTACCAGATTTCTTAATTGCATCATGTCATGACTCAGTCACCTCAGGTATATTGTAGCAGTGCAATGGTGTCTGCAGTGTGCACTAGATAGCTCACAATCATTTCCATCCATCAGAGCAGATAACAACCTCCATAGCGCACAAAAACCCACAACACAGGTTTCATCTGATTTCTTGTTGCTTAGTGATGCTCTAATATAATGCATAATAAATAAGTTTACTGAGTTGCATAAAAGGCCAAACAGTTGCATGTGGCCTTTCATGTCTGTACATAGAATATTTACATAGCATGCATAGTTGGGGTTACTAGTTCAACGATGAACCATGATAAAATCCCAGATGATTAGTTGTACCGTTTCATATTTTAATGATCATTAAAACATGTTTCATTACTGCACGTAATTTGAAAATTCCACAGTAAACACTGTCCTTCATTAAGCAATGGTAACAATGTAACAGTGCATGTTGTTATACACTGCATGCAGCGTAGGATTTTGCTTGTGAAAACATGAGGTTTACAACCTTATACAACCGAAAATATGAATGAATGTATGAATCAAGAAATTGCATGCATCTCTGAAGTGAATCATCTGTTTTCAGACAAAAATGTATGGCATTTTGTTTTCATCACTTTTAAATGACTAATTCAGTAGTTTTTTTTTTTTTTTTTTTTTTTTTGTAGCGCAAGAATGCTGTGTGTAAAGTGATTATGAATTCCTTTCCATTTTGCCAGACTGGCATTTTTGTTCAAGACTCTTGAAAATCATATTGGAAATTTTAATCAGTTGATGGAAAATAAGCTAATGTGCATTTAACAAATCTAAACAATTCTTAAAAAAAAAAGGTTGTATAGTATTTTTATTTTTTTTCCTACTATGTAAGTCAATGAGACTAGAAACTGTCTGGTTACCAAAAAAATTCCAAAAAGTGGAGTATCCCTTTAAGCGCTGTTCACTTTACATCAATCCTAATAGACCTTTTTCAAGCACTTTGTGATTAGTTTACTTCAGTATTTTTGTTCTGCTTCATAAATGTATGTATTGCAGAAGTCAAATCACATTGATAAATATGTTTATAGGTAATTTTTGTGTCTCAATGTGACTTAAAAAGACTTTAAAAAAAGCTTGTGTCAATCTGTCTTTTTCAGCACATAATGAGAATAAACACCAATATTTATTGATATTTTTGTATGCTAGCACACCAGTACAGACGTTTATTTAACCGTGAAACTTGAAAGTCAGAAGACTGGAATGTAAAATGAATGTCAATCATCGATAGAGAAGCGAATGGAAAGTGTGGCTGCGTTGTGAGCAAGAAACTCAGATTCTTTCTCTTGTACTATAAGACTCAGTTCTCTGTTACATTCTGTTATATTTGGCAGGTGAGACAGTTGACATTTACCCCCTTTTCCCTGGTGCTGGATTGGATGTGATTACAGATTAAGGATAGTTCACCAAAAAAAAAAAAAAAAATTCTGCCATCATGTTCACTGAAAGTTTTACTCTAAAAATATCTTGCTTGGAGTAGGTATTTACTTTCATTGTATGGAAAAGAATCATCTTGGATAATCTGCTATTATTACCCTGTTATAAGATCAAAGTCAACAGAGTAATTTGAGTCTCTTTTGCACTGATAGCTGACCCCAGAAGGTTAACAAGCAGATATGTGTTCAATATAAGTGATTTTCCTTATTTCAGGATTCTTTTTTGTTTGTTTGCTTTTTTTTTTTTTTTTTTTTGATGCAAGAGCAATGATGAATATACAGAAGAAAGCTCTAGTGGGAAAGAATATGGGTGAATATTATTTGCAGAGTATTGACCAATAATGTGACAAATGTGATCCTTTTGTGCGATATTCAGCACAGACTGAAAGAGAGCTGGAAGAGAGATTGGGAGGAAGATGAAGTCACAAGTAAGGCTGTAAATTCCCACTGAAGAAATGTGGACTGATGTGGTCTAAGCAAAACAGACAGGCTGACATGGCTGCGTAACAGCCAGACTGCACGTCAATGGCCAGATGCCTGCTCTGAATGTAAAGTGATGAATCTCTCCCTGCTAAGCACTACAGCACTGAAAACTAGAGCTGTCCATTGGTTATAGTATTTTATTGCATTTTCATTATCATTATTGCAGTTGTTAAAGTGTTTAGTTTGATATTAGAGAAAGAAATCTTTGTTTGTGTGGATACCAGGGTTGTGCGTCATTCAGAACTGAATTGACTGTGCTCTTACATTGTACAGTATATTACAGTACAGTCCAAATAGGATGCAAAATTGCAATTTGAAACAAAATCTTAGGAATTGAATTGAATGACATTGAACTGTCATAATACGTTAAATATATATATATATATTAACTACAAAAGCAAAGTTTATGAAGCTAGCGTGTTTTTTTCTTCAGAAATTAAAATTTGCAGTTAACTTTTGTTAAACATTCTGCCTACGTTTTATTTACTCTTTCCCCATAATTTATGGAAATTTCCATCATCTATGATACAATGCTTCCCAGCCCTTCCAGCTTTCCAGGTTTTCACTAGCCAAAAAATCTAGACACACCCTAGTAGCGGCTCCAAAAATTATCTGGCAACTCTACGTTGACTTTCGAAGTGGAAAAACCAAACTCTGGTCAGGCCAATCACATCGTGTATAGAGTTGGTGGCGGGGCTTAACACAATGACGGCTGAGTTGTGACGGCTCTGCTCCGTGATTTCTTAGGTGATTTCCCTGTTACTTGAAACAAACAAGATTCTGCTAGCGAACAGGGCTCTTCAAATCGGCTTCTGGCCTTGACCTTGAAGGACTTGAGTAAGGAGAACGTCACTTAAGTCATTCTTAAAAAAGGAAGATGTGTTCGAGTTTAAGCGAGCGAGAAAGGGTGAAGATTAATATATCAACTAGCTCCGCTGGTGAGAAACGCATGGGACTCGCTGTATGGGAGCCACAGCCGTCGTTGCTCTGGTTGGTTGTAGCGCTGATCCTATCGCGTGCAGAGGGATACTTGAAAGCTAGCCGTCTATTCCCCATCCCTCACGATTTGAGGTATACCAATATGAGTTCCCAGACCTAACATCTGATGTAGGTCTGCTTGCCAGGCAAGGTTTTCACAGGTTAAAGGGACATGTATGCAGGATTTCCGCTTTTGTCAGACAGCGACCCTGAGAGTCGCTGTGGAGTACTTGTAACGTTACTGTCGTAAATACAACTCACGCAGAGCATGGCTTGTTACATAGATGTGCAATATTACATTGTGTTTAATTTGTCGTTTAATGAGATCTAATATGTTGTTAGTGGTACAAATGTTCATCCCTAATGTACTGTCATGACAGCAATGGTGCTGTCGATTTACCTTGTTGCAGCTTCAAAAGATGATAGATACAGAAATTACCATTTGCTGTATCTATTAAGTATCTATTAAGTAATACAGTGGAAATTCAGTAGAAATTTGAATATTTGGTTAGCATTTTGATTTTTTTATTTGTAAATTTTCTATTTTACTAAATCTTCTGTTTGTGACCCTAACATTTTCATTTGGGGGCCACTGTGCTCTAAGTGAAATAAGTTAGTCTGGAGGCTATGATGACATTTTTTGTGAACGTGCTCAAAAACACTAGCGGTACATTAAAAAAAAAAATATATATTGACAACATTGGACATTCTATGAAGCGCTTGTATTTCCGCTGTTGCCTTAGTCAAAATCTGGGGACTGCCCGTCAGTCCACTATTTTTCCTCAAATCGAGTTATTTCAGTGTGTTTGTGCCATTTGTTTTTTAGTGGATTATCTGAGGACATTTTGACTGTGATGAGAGGAGAGAGAGCACTTGTCCATCTCCCATGTCTCTGGGTTCACAGGGGCTGTGCCAAGAACAGCGGGGTATAAGTGCACTTGACAGGGATGTAAACACCCCTTAGATGAGAGTCAGAAAGTGCAGGCAGCAGAAAAGGAAGGGCAATAGGATGAAAACAACAGCAGCATGGATGGCAAAGACTGCCAGGCTAAGGGATGGTGTCTCTGTGGGAAGACAGACAAGGATATCAAAGGTGCTTTTAAGGGAATGAGGCTTCTGGATATGCGAAGGGTGCAACTTTTTGAAGTCGGCTTATGTAAGTTTTGTCTTGCTCCCGTACGCATGATTGGATAGCTGATACAATGGATGCCTGTGTGCATACTTCTCCAGAAAATGAGGCCCAGAACTCTTCGTGCTCCTGTAGTGCGCTGACACGTCTGATTTACAGAAAATGAGCCAAACCAGGGGGTCGGAGTGGGTGTAATGATGTTTGATGTATGCTGTAATGTGTGCGGCATACTTGCTGTACCTTAAGTCGCTATGTATGTGGTTTAGCTTTGGATTTAATAGTCATACATATTTAAAAGATTTAAAAGGCATACATATGTTTTTCGACAGTTCACAGTGACAAGATTTACGCAAGGGATTTGAGGGAGGCGTTGATCACTTCCCTTTAAAAATGCAATTTTATTTCTGTCATGAAAATTAGACTTCCCAAATCTTTGGAAATTAAAAGGACATTTACTTAAAGTGAAATTACTCATTTAAAATTGTGTGACTTTTTTGTGTGAAGATAATTTTGAGACATATCATTTTTTTTGTTTGTTAAACACTAATTTATTATATATTATATTATATATATATTATATACTGTAAATTTCACAACTCCATTATTTAAACTAACATGCAAAACTGTTTCAGACAAGTTTTTTCAGACACATTTTATATATATATAAAATTTAACTGAATTTTTTCAACTTATTTCACATTATTTTGATTTTGTATCATAATTGTGTCATGTATTTGTCTTACAATTACAGCTTTATACTTATATTTACATTGCATTTCAAGGTACACATTAACATTCTTATAAGTTCTTGCTTTCCCTGGGAATCAAACCCATGACCTTGATATAAGATCCCTGACCCAACAGTTACTCATTTAAGATGTGTAGAGGGTGTGTAGAGAGAGACACTCTTAACACTAGAAGTGTCAGAATTCCATAACTACGAGAACTGCCGCATGCAGTCATTTTGACAATTTAATGATACATAGCCAATTGACCTATGGCTAAGCCCACAGCCCCCTCCACTCACTCTGGGACAAACAGTCATAATTCGGGGACAGGTGGCAGCTGTCACAGTAGGAAACGTTTCACAGGAGGCAATTGGTGATTTTCGTGGACCAGAAAGATCATATACCATCTCAGTCACCTAAAGGGCCTTAACTATGCATTTTAGGGTAATGCTAATAATTTTGTTGAGAAGGTCGATGTGAAAAGCTTCAGCTCCAGGCAAAAATGTACAGGTCACAGTGTAAACGTGATAAATCACATATCGTTGCCATCAGCATTTAGTGCTACTGTATTTACATGAATCATTCAGCACAACAGTGTTAACATTTGTTATCTCGGTTATTTGCAGATACGTTAATGAAGCTTTGTGACATGATGTGCAACACAGCTAGAAGCTAATGTTTTCTAATGTTAGCTTAACATTACGTTTAGAGATTTTGAAGATAATGTTCAAATACATTGTTGACTTAACTTAGAACAGATGTAGACCTCCTTGTTTAATATATCCACGTTTAGTTGATGTCGGTCTACCCCACGCATAACTTAGTCCAGAGCAGACACTTATCTTGGTTGAGATGTGGCTTGGGACAGGGTAAAAAAAAAAAATGCACACCGTCGCCCAGCCTCTTCGGGAACCTAGTATCAGAGTTGCATGTACCCCATGCACACCGTTTGACCATTTTAAACTTAAAACGACAAGAAAAAACGAAGAAAAACGGACTGAACTGCAATGCATTTCAATGGACGTGGAAGCAGAGAATGTCAGTGTATTGGGTTCAGCGCAGTCTCATCCCAAGACATCATATAACCGACGTCTTGGGACGTCTTTTGACCATTACGTCAATAAACCGCCTTTTAGGGCCCCCCAAACGTCGGTTAGATGACGTTATCGGACCCTAACCCTGACCCCAGACCTAAACCTACCCCGTCACCTAACTGGCGTTAAAGGTAAAGCGTCAGTTGTATGACGTCCCAGGATCGTCATATAACCGACGTTTAAGAGTACCCTGAAAAGGCGGATATTGACGTATGGTCAAAAGACGTCCCAAGACTGTCAGTTATATGACTTCTTGGGATGAGACTGTGTTAATTGGGTTAGCTGTGCCCTGTGATTGGCTCATCACATTTGAGGGCGTGGCTTAGCCATAGGTCAAATAGAGAGATTAATGCATTTATTGTATTAATATATCTTTTAAAAACAAAACAACACCAAACTGTACATATAAACATGTTTAGTTATACATTTATAAATATTAATATTAAGTAGCCGTAATTATCACATGTTCACAACAGAGACTATATATTCCATACCCATTCATTACAACTAATGACTAAATGTATCTTATTTAGATATTATTTTCACAGTGAGAGACAATGTCGTGGTTTATGAATTCACTGTCTCCTTGCTCGTCTTGTTGTGTGTGTGCGTGGTCGCTGATCATTGTCTCTGATCAGCACGCTGCTTCTGTACAACTAACCCTTTTTAGTGTCACTGTTGTCACCTAGTCTTTGTCAGACAGTTGTGGATGTTTCCTGCGTGTTTGTTCCCTGCCTGTATCCGTTTTCCGTGTGTCATCCACACCTTAACTCTCTTAGCATCTGACCAGCTCTAAATAAAGATATGTCATTTTTTCAACAAAGTTATTGCAGATATAAAATCCAAAACAGTCAAAATGACCGCCTTGGCTGCTCTAGTGTTAAGCACATCCATCTCGTTAACTAGTGGCAGAACTAATCAACTAGTCTGTGTGAACCAGAGTATGTGCGCGGAGTGGAGCCGCAACAATTTTCCCTCCGCGCTCCAAGCATTTAATAATCACTCCATTTTACTGCTCCCCGCTCCACTCCTCACTCACTGATATCAGAAACACCGCTCCGTCTCGTTCCCCAAGGAAACTGCGAATAAAGTATTTAACTATGCTTTAAAATCTCACACAATTTCTCCTCATCATAAAATATAGGCATAAAAAAAACAGGAGAATAGTTGCAATGTAGTTTATTGAATAGTGTGCAAACTTTTCATTTGACATACTATGCTTAATACAGGTTATCAGCATTATAAGTTATATAGCATTGCTGTTTTTTGCAGAGCACATTTTGTTTGGAAAGAAGGAAATAACTGCGTTTTAATTAGTTATTTTATCTACGGGTTGTACATTTTCTAATTTTTTTGTCATATTTCTGCTCATTCAAAATCAAATAGCGACAGTACTGTAAGTTTACATGTTCGAATGCAATGCATTAGTGAGAAAGCGATTGCGTGTGTGAATAAGTGTTACCTGTTTAACCCTCTGGGGTTATTCGTTTAACAGTCACACTCAGGAGCTTCAGGTCAGAAATTCACCCGAAGGGCGGGATTCATATTTTAAAAAGAAAATCATATATTTTTTTTATAATATTTTTTCTTTTCTTTTTTGGTGTTTTGAGAAAATTGCAAAAAAAAAAAATATATAATTAGTATTAATGCAATAATTATGACCAAATTTTCTCCCATTGAATATAAATAGAAAAAATATTACTTTTTTTTTAAGCTTTATTTCATTTTGGAGTCAAGCCTAGGCCTCATAAAAGCAATTTTTTAAATTAGATGGATGTCATCTCGTGGACAAACTGAGCTTTTTAAAAATGCAAAACACATGTATAATCTGATTTTTTTGGTGTGTCTGTGTATAAAGGTGTGTTTGTGTGTGTGTGTGTGTGTGTGTGTGTGTGTGTGTGTGTGTGTGTGTGTGTGTGTGTGTGTGTGTGTGTGTGTGTGTGTGTGTGTGTGTGTGTGTGTGTGTGTGTGTGTGTGTGTGTGTGTGTGTGGATGTGTCTGTTTTGCACTCTTGATGTTTTATAAATTCACCCTTCACTGTTGTGTGCTTTTTTTTCAAGATTGTTGCTGATTTGTAGATTGTACGCACAAAAAAACCTCAGTATTTTCACATTTTTGCCAATTTCCCATTCATTTTCTATGCGGGTCATTTTTGACCCGAAGGTCCTGAGTGTGACTATTTTTTCACGACCACTTACACTTTTCAAATCCTGTCCCCAATTTCTTTGGGTGTTCATATATCAAGTACCAATAAAGTCACTAAGTTTCGGACCATTCCGATGAAGCTACGATTTTTTAAAATTTATTTAAACGCTTCTGGTCATTTTTGACCCCCAGAGGGTTAAAATGTGCTTTCACCTCGATCCAGCCCGATCTCATGAAACTGTATATCGATAGCACAAATTTTCTTTCTCGTACCATTTACTGCAAAAATAGTTTTTGCTTGCATAAGCAGTTTTCGCGTGAATACAATACGCACTTTATGGCAAGAACAAACTTCACACCCATTATCCTAACCAAGGGGTTTAGTGTGTTTCATTTGCGCGCAAAAACTTTTTTTTTTTTGGCATATAAATGGCACGAGAAATAAAATTTGTGCTATATATACGCACTTTCATGATCGTGTTGCCTGATCATATTCAGTAGGCTTGATGACTATAACCTCCTGCAGAGTGATCAATCTGTATCTGTGCTAGCTTAATGTGTTTTAATGTGTGAATCCTTACTAAAAATGCAGTTCTATAATGAGCCGTTGGCATGAATTGTATACTCGTGATGGAGCGGTAGTGGAGTGCTCTCGGAGCGAGTGAAAACCATGACGCTCCGACTCTTAAAAGATTCGCTTCGCACTCCATTCAAAATCACACCGTTCCACTCCCACTCCGCTCACATACTCTGTTGTGAACCCAAGTGAATGTTCTCTCTCAGTCTATGAACGCCAGAGAGAAGAGCAGCAGGCTATGAAGATGAATCGAACCATTAGTGCTATAAACCCTGATGTGGGCATTGAGAGCATGATATCTGTTGAGCGGACTCATGATTGCAGTGGTTGCGGTCAGACAAAGAGACTGACCTATGCTTCCGTGAGAGACAGAGAGAGCAGATGAGAGTGATGTCATGCATTACCGGCAGCGATCTCAGAGCTCGGGTAATGTGCTGGCTGAGAGAGGAACTCCCCCGTTTTGGCCACTCTGCGTAATGGATCATTCCTGATGGGCTCTTAGGGTAATGCAAAATGGCAAGTGCTATCATTGGTCATTTCCACTGGGGTGAGAAGGGAGGGGAGACTCATCATCCTTTAACACTGCCAGGAGTTATGAGCAGCTAATTTGAGCTCTTAATGTTTCTGCTCTGAGCCAGGGAAGTTGTGAGTCACGTTATGAAACCGGTGACTTTCCAGGAGCTTATAGAAGTAGATTTTCACAAATATTGTGATCCCATGTTTCAAACTTTGGTTAGTGTGTAATGTTGTTGTTTGAGTATAAATAATATATGTAAAAATATAAAGCTCAAAGTTCAATGCCAAGCGAGATATTTTATTTAATAGAAGTTGCCTATATTGAACGGCCCGTTGGACTACATCCCTCTACTTCCTTCTTTAATGACTAAGTAGAACAGTTTTTTGACTAACGTCCGCCCACAGGAATGCTCCCACAACTCCCTCAACTTGCGCACTTCTTGTAGACTTACCGTGTTTACTCGGCTCTTAAGGCCATTGCAGCACGCACAGAAACCTTGGCAAACTGAGTCCGATGCGTATTTATTAAACCTTTGCGGAAACCCCCCCCCCCCGCAAAAATACAAAATGAATTCGTCAGGCAGTGAGGATGATTTTGTTGCCCTCTCTCTTATTGAAAAGAGAAGAAAGAGAAAATATTGCATTTGCGTCCATCCAATCCTGAAATTGTGCCGAGAGGAAGCACCTCCTTATCAAGGAGTTGTGATTAAAAATTTACTTCAGAATGTCAGTGGAAAAAAATTGATGCTGGAGCCACATTTTAAAAACAAGATCACTAATTTCCGTGAACCAATCGCATTCTGAACAGAGACTGGCAGTATGTCTGAAACACACACACACACACACACACACATACACGCGCGCACGCAGCGCGTGGCCCGGTGGAAGTGCTGGGCAGACAGAACAGCTGAATATTATAAGCTGTTATATATTGTACCCAAATAATACATTAGTTATCGAATTGGCTGCTCAATCACACCTTTTAATCGATCTGAAATTTCAATCTGATTGAAAGGGGAGGTTTTTCCTTCATAATCCAATCGAGAGAAGAGAACACTTGATCGAAATTAAAACCGAAACTGAAAGCACTGTGCATATGTGCAAAGATGTGCGGAACGAGCTCCAGTCGGCCCTGAATTGTCAAACCTCTCAAAATGCTGGCTGTGGATGCGAAAAATGCAGAAAATCGAACCTGATCTGAATTTTTTTATGACGGACGAAAGTTTCGGAGGCGGTATGCAAGCATGATTTAACATAACGTGAGGTCGACATTTTTTTTTTTACTGTGCGAAAATTTCAGATGTGAATTTTGGACTCGGTGTGCAATGGCCTTTACAGTGATTTTCTGAAGTAAAACTTACTCTTCATCTTTTGTGTGATGTACAGTTTACTTTATTAAACTCATCAGTATATGTTTGATCATCATTCGGACCTGGTCCGAAACAGCAGACTTGTAGGCTATTAATAAATAATGGATACATACAAGCAGATGACAAATACGTTATAATAACCATAATTAAATTGCTTAACTATACCTGTTTCTCTGTAGGCATTATTGTCTCAACTCGAAATGAACACCATTACTGAGAGTTTCTGATATTATCATCATTCCGTGAGATGAAATTGTCCTGAGAGACTGAACGCGAGCTCATGAAGCTCCGCCCCCTGTGCCGGCAGCACCAGCTTATTTGCATTTAAAGGGCACACACTAAAACAGCACGTTTTTCTGAGCCCCCCAACATGACAGTTTAAACATGTTGTAAAAAATGATCTGTTGGGTATGAAGCTGAAACTTCACATACACATTATGGCATAATACGGGACCTTTAAGCATTATTTCAGCCCCTTCCACTGTTGCTTAGATGGATGGATGGATGGATGAATGGATGATAGAATGCTTAATTAATTTGATTAAATATATTAAAACAGTAAAAACACTAATATCATGAAATTTTATTACAAATTTTAAATATGTAAAAAAAAAACTATTTTATTTTTGTGATTACCAAACTAGGGCTGTAATCAACCAAAGAAATCCTTAAGTCGACCAAGGTCTTGTCCTGCGTGACGATTAGTCGACTAAAAAAAAAAAAAAAAAAAAAATGGATGTTTTGATTGAACATTTTTTAAACAATTGTCATAGAGCATTTATAAAACAACAACGAAAAAACATCGAAAATAAATAAAACTATAATAATAATACAATTCTTTGAAAATTAAGTGATTTGTTTAACTGCAAGTGAGGAGCTCTGTCCTTGGTCTATAGTGACAGTCACAATCGCGCACCTGATCACATCACACGCTACAAAATAATATAACTGCTATCTGCCACATAATGAAAAATCCTAACAAAAGCTCTCGTTTATACAGGCTGTATTCTCTTTACTTACAAAGCTATGGGTTAACTTTTGTCCAGCCGATATGTCTAGGCGTCTTAAAACAACAGACAAAATAGCCTAAAAAACTATCTGAAATCTAGGCTGTGTTGTAAGATAGCATATAAGTTTAATTTCGTTTTGTTACATTATTTAGGCTACTTTCAAATGAGTCAAGTGTACAGAATAAAAACCTATTAAGAAAACAATCTATTGAGTCAGTATGATAAAGCCATTAAAAGAGCTGCTCACGTCTTTTGCGCGCTCAAGTTTGATTTCAAATAGGCACGCGATGTGCGCGCTCATAATGGAGCAACGCGGTTCGCCACCGTCGCCTACCTCCACAAAAATGTAGCCAGACAAAAGATTTCAGATTTCTTGGACATTCTGTCGACTAAAGTAGCGTGAACTGAATGAATACAGCAAAACTACCTACCGGTCACATCCCTTACTGAGCGCAGCAGCAGCGCAGCCAGTAGGTGCGGTTCCCGAGTGTGTTATGTGTGTGCGCTAAACTGTGGCGCAGTTACAAGAAATAGCCTAATAGCATTTAAAGTTGGGGATAAAACATAGGCTAATTATATTTAGAATACAGTAATAAATAACTGCTTTATAAAGGAAATAAATATCAGGGAGTAAATCATTGAAAATGATAATTCTCTATTGGCAAAAGAAAAAAAAAAGATGCGACTGGTTGAACCCATAAGAATTTCAGTCGACCAAGACGGCATTCGAACTGATTAGTCGACTAAACGACTAAGTTGACAGCCCTATACCAAACAGCATTTATTTGAAATTTCAGTAACAATTTGAACTTTTTTTTACTTTTTTATTTTTTTCATTTACACTTTTGATTAGTTGAAGGAATCCTGGCTGAATAAAACAGTTTTTTTTTCTGGCTGAATATTACATTTTTCACTAAATAGCTTTATGTTGTAATCTAAATATCTAAAATCTAAGTATACATAAATATATGTAATCTTACTCAGAATCTTATAATGTTCAGTGTTGCTTTAGCATAGTTTACCGGTGCGCAAACAAAACATAACTCTACAGGGTCAGTGTTAGGCTGTTCCCAGAGGGGAGTTCTGAGCTCTTTTATTAGACAGTGATTGCATCCGGTTAACTGTTTCACGGGCCACTTGCTCAGGAGTGTCGCTGAAGCAGAACATCTCTCAGCCTGGGGCATATGATTTGTTAGCATACAAGTGTTTGTGTTTGAGACAGAGAGACAGGACCTGCTGTGTGTTATGCCTTTTCCATGCTTTGTCGATGCACACCTCCCGGTAGTTACGGCAGTGCTCAGGGATGGGAGGAATGAATAAATGATGTGGGCTTTCAGGGAGGCCCGGTTCCTGAGGCGTTGAGGCTGAGAGATTGAGGCACAGAAGCAAGGGCAGATGTAGAGCCTCAACCATCACCTGTACTCTCAGGTGGGCCCTTGTGGAAAGCAGATAAATCTCTATCGCTCCTTTTGTTCTCGCGCATCCCTTCTGTCACACTTTCAAACATATCCCCGCACTGTTTTTATTTTTCATAATACATTCTCCATTTTAGCCACACGACTCGCCTGTTCTGTCTTTCTGTTTTTAAGCTTGTGACATATTCTTCATTTCCCAATTCGTCATATAACTGATGTCTTGGGACGCCTTTTGACCATACGTCAATATATGCCTTTTAGGGCCCCTCTTAAACGTTATGGGATCCTAACTCTGACCCCAGACCTAAACCTAACCCTAAACCCAACTCGTCACCTAACGGTAAAGCGTTAAAGGTAAGCGCGTCAGTTGCACTCACGGCCCGGGATCGTCATCTACCGACGTCTAGGGGCCCTGAAAAGGCGTATATTGAGCGGTATGGTCAAAAGACGTCCCAAGACGTCAGCTCATATGACGAATTGGGATGGACTGTGTTACTTTTTCGGTAACCTTGGACTCTGTGGTTTGGCTCTTTGCTTCTTTGTAAAGATTTTGTCCATTTAGGCTGGAACAATCTGAGAATTTTTATAATTTGAAAAAGCTGTGGAAAAAACAAGCATAAAGGGATTGTTCACTTTAAAATGAAATTTCTGTCAAGATTTACTCACCCTCATGTCGTTGCCAGAACTCTGACATTCTTTGATTTAAAACACTGATTTTAGCCGAGGTTATACATGGGTTTTCATCCCAGAAAACTCAGTGTTTTGATATTTATTTCAGTATCTTTTCCCAATAGTTATTGTCTTCAAGTAGATTCAGCATGACTCAGTATAAAATACAAAAATACAGTAAAATAATCAATTATAAGCAATAATATGGTATTAAACAGCAATATTAGCAGTAATCCGATCAGTAAGATTTCCAATAACTGCTGAAACTCAGTACTCAGGCTGCATTTTTTTATTCAAATATACAGTAAAAATATAGTAGAATTAAGTATCTTATTACGTTTTAAAATAACTTTTGTGAAGTGAAATAATGTTGTTTATTAAAATCACATGTTGTATTTCTTAGTTAATACATTGTGAACTAGCATGAACAAGCAATGAAATCGGATAAATTTTTATTAACTGCAAACACAACTCATTGTTAGTTCATTTTAGTGAATGCATTAACTAATGTTGACAAATCATACCTTATTGGGAAGTTTACTATAATATTCAATTTAATATAACCCTATATTAAAATAAATACCATGCAACTTTACCTTCACTTTTGAAGAATTGACAGTCCTTGCTACTGTAAATAAAATCTTACCGACCGTGAACTTTTGAACATTTTAAAAATGTAAGATGCTGCATTTTAGATTTGGAAATATTATTATTATTTTAGTGCTAATGCAAACAAATATTCAAACTTTTTATTTGAATGAATCAATTCAAAGCTTGGATTCAAAACAATTAATTTAAATTTTGATCTGATTCTGGTAAAAGAGTCAAACTTGCCTTAGCTGTAATGCGAGTCATTTTGTGGTGCTTTAGCGTCACAAAATTCGGTGAAATATGTCTACCTTAATGCTCCTATGCTTGCATGACTGGAAGGGATTGACAAAAAAAAGTCTGATTTCTCAGTCTTTATTAAATGGTCATAAAAAGTAAAAAGTCATACATAATCAAAAAATTTCGTATCAATATGGCACGATTAATATTCAATATTTAAGGCCAGTTTTTATTATCAGACAAGCAAGAAGCATGCAGTGCAATTTAATTAAGTGCAGTGCCGCGAAAAATGATGTGATTTCTGAAAGCTAGTAATCTTGTTAGTCCTGTATCCTTCTCCTCAGCACCATTAGAGCAGACAGGCTCTTATACTGCAAATCAGCCACAATCACAGACAAACACTCATCTCCACTCAGGTCTTTTAGAATTGCTGACCACAGGCTGCACAGGTAGCCATTACCCATGAGGCAATCCTTCAGATATTTTTTTCAGCCATCATCCAAACTGTTTTTCATCACAAACTATGAGAGACACATGAAGTAGTAGGGATTTAGTTGTACAATGGCCATGACAGTACTTTAGAAAGAAATGTCATGTTTGTGTGTTTCTTCAGTTATAGCCAATTTTCATGTCACAGGGGTTTATTGCATACAACATTGATAGATTTAAAATTTATTTTTCCACTAGAAAGTGTAACAAATTCTACTTTTCAAAAGGCTTCATTGATTAGATTTCATTGCAATTGTCTTTCAGACATCTAAAAATAAAGAGTATTGTTAAGTACATTGATAAAACATACATTTTGCATTATTTAACTACATACTGTACTTGTACATTTTCTACAGAAAAAAAAAATACACACAAACAATCCAGTCCTGGACAGATTCCATCATCTTACTGCAATGAGAGTTGTTACACAAATACATGTTTATTTGTGCATCAGTTACAAACAAATTGGATCAAAATGTATACATTTGATTTAAATGTAGGTTAAATGCAATTAATCTTAAAGGATTAGTTCTACTTAAAAAAAAAAAAAAAAAAAACTTTTTCTGATAATTTACTCACCCCGATGTCATCCAAGATATCATGTCATCTTCTTCAGTCTAAAATAAATTAAGGTTTTTGATAAACATTCTAGGATTCTTCTCCATATAATGGACTTTTAATGGGAACCAAATGGTTCAAGGTCCAAAGACAGTTTCAGTGCAAACTGCAAACTGTTCAAATGGCTTTAAACAATTCCAGATGATGAATAAGGGCTTATCAAGCAAAACCACGCTCATTTAAAAAAAAAATAACTGTTTACGGCTTTTATGAGCTCGAATGGTTGCCTTGCCCTGGTTCTGTGATGTGTGGCTTGGTGTTTCTCCTGTTCAAACTCGTTCATCAAAATGGAACAAATCTTTTTTCGTACCATTTTGTTCATTCAATGAACTGAAATGAACCAGTTTGACTCTGGAAGATTTGTTCATTTTGATGAACGAGTTTGAATAGGAGAGTCATGAACGCAGATACAGAACAGAGCAAGACGACCATTTGAGCTTATAAACTTAAAGCTTGAGCTTTTAAAAGAGCGATTGTTTCGCTTGATAAGAAACTTATTCCTCGTCTGAAATTACGTTTAAAGCCCTTTGAACAGTGCAGTTTGCACTCAAACTGTTATTTGGACCTTGAATTGTTTGGTTCCCATTGAAGTCCATTTTATGAAAAATCCTAATGTTTTCATCAAAAACCTTAATTTCTTTTTGACTGAAGAAAAGAATGACATGGATATCTCCATATAGTGAACTACTCCTTTAAAAACAAAGTTGTGTATTTCATTTCAAAATGATTCAAATTTAATTTCCACCACAAATGTGTGATTTGAGTCGATATGGAAATGACATGTATTCATGGTGATTTGGGATTATTGTAGTATGCATATAATACTGTGTAAACTAGTGAAAAGTATGTTTTATACTGAATGCTAAACTGTGTCCATATTTGAAATAAATACCTTTCTGTGTCATATTAGTGAGCAAATGGTTAAAGAAGGAACAATGTTGAAATGTATAACATCTCGGAAATATTAAACTCTTCTCTTTACATGATTATGTGAATATTTCTTCAGCTGACAGCACAATATGTTAATGTTCCTTTTTACAAAAATCATATCCATCTAAAGTTTTCTTCAGGATTCTCTTTAAGATGTAAATCTTCTCTCATCACATATGTGATATCTCTAACTGCCTGACATGGAAAACAACTGAAAATACACTTTATTTACTCTGTCAGTTACTGCCAGAAACAACTAAGTTTTTCCTTTTTTGTCTTTCTCTCTCCCATAGCTCCAGGTATCCACCACTGACTTAAGTGGCAAGTTGGTAGAGGGACCAGTAGACCTGGACGTGTCCGTTATTGACCAGAATGACAACAGACCAGTCTTCAAGGCAGCCGCGGTACTCTGGGAGGTGCTGGAGGGCTCCCCGAACAGGTACTCTAACCCTAACCTGAGTATTCATGTTCTTGTGGTTGAAATGAATGTGACTAAGGAAATGATTACTGGAAGAAGAAAGTCGGAGTTTTCAATGAACAGTGGTCTTGACTTTGCTTCAGTTTGATGGAACACAGCCTGTGCAAGATAAGGATTGCAACTTGTTGTTTTTCATTAGTTGTGTTTCCATTTCCATTATTATGGTGTATACTAAAGGTTAATGGCTTGGAGAAACTCATCCTGCTTTTGTGCTACGGGCTTGAATGGTATCTCAAATCTGGTGACTTGAATGGTGTGTGCTGTTACTTAGTAACTAAGTGATTGAATTTATGATATTCACTTGCCAGATAGAACTAGACTTATTGAAGTAGAGAGACGAGCAATATCAAATGCAGCAGTTCTCCATTTGCAACAAAGATAAACATGGTTTTTATTGACCTCAATTGTGTGCAATGAATTGTTGTAATGAAACAAGACTAAATCAACAACCCCTCTTTCTCTTTGAAGCTTATTTCATGTTAATAATTGTGCTTATCCATTTAGCCTTGTGAGAATTTTTAAACATTTTTACATTGTTCAAAACATGATTTTAAATAAATGCATATGTCTCATTGTTTCCATTAAAAATATATATAATGTTTCCATAAATAAATAAATAAATACACATATACATACACACACACACTACCAGTCAAAAGTTTTAAATCGGTAAGATTTTTAATGTTTTTAAAAGAAGTCTTTTCTGCTCCCCAAGGCTGCATTTATATATATATATGTATATATATAAAAAAACGTAATATTGTGAAATATTATTACAATTTAAACAGCTGTTTTCTTTGTGATTATTTATTTATTAATTTATTATTATTTATTCTTGGATCAAATCTGAATTTTCATCATCATTACTCTAGTCTTTGTCACATAACCCATTAGAAATCATTCTAAAATTACTGATTTGCTGCTCAAGAAACATGTATGATTATTATCAATGTTGAAATTTGTTTTTTACATTTTTATTTCAGGATTCTTTGATGAATAGAAAGTTCAAAAGAAACAGATTTTATCTGAAATGGAAAGCTTTTGTAACATTAAACACTACCCTTTAAAAAGTTTCAAGGGTCAGTAAGAATTTTTTATTTTATTTTTTGCGAGAAAAATAAATAAATCAATACTTTCTATTCATCAAGGATGAGATTACATTAATCAAAAGTTACAGTAAAAACATTTATAATGTTAGAAAAGATTCTATTTTAAATAAATGCTGTTTTTTAAACTTTCTATTCATTAAAGAATTTTGGAAAAAAATGTGCACAACTGTTTTCAACATTGAGAGTGATAATAATGTTTTTGAGCATAAAATCAGCATATTAGAATGATTTCTGAAGGGTCATGTGACACTGAAGACTGGAGTAATGATATTGAAAATTCAGATTTTTTTCAGAGGAATAAATGACATTTTAATATATTTTAAAATAGAAAACTATATATATATATATATATATATATATATATATATATATATATATATATATATATATATATATATAAATAAAATAAATGCAGCATTGGTGAGCAGAAGAGACTTCTTATAAAACATTAAACGACTCTAAAACTTTTGACCGGTCGTGTATATTAATAGGATATATATATATATATATATATATATATATATATATATATATACATGTACATATATATATATTTTCTTTAACCTTGAGAACCAGTGTTTTGGTGATATAGATTATCATAGACTTATTTTTACTTTTCTGCTTGGATCACTTAGCAACCACATAGAAGACCATAGCAACCTCTTATCTACAGCCAAGAAACCATCCAAAACACTGTAGCAAAATTCTAGAATAATGCAGCTAACAAACAGATTCAGTCTTACAGATTTCATCATCTTACTGCAACGAGAATGGTATACAAATAATGAATTGTATCACCATAGTGTCCAAAGTGTTTGCAAAGAGTTGCACATGATCTCTTTTGTTTCTTCTCAGGATAGCTATAAAGCAAAGATTATGTTTTATTTAAAATAGGACACTTTCGAAGTCATCCCTAATGAGCAAACACATTATCTCTAAGTGTGTGTTTGCACCGCGCACCGCAGAGATTGCCTCGCCAGAGCTAATCGTGAGCATCCCTCACAAATGACATCCTGTGTTTCTCGCCACCAGAGAATGCTACATTGTTTTCATGACATGTCTGATAAATCAAAAAAGAATTGGACCATTTACAGACTGCATGACACTTTCTTCAGTCCTTTGCCCTGCAGAAATAAGAAATTCATTAAAGACACAACCCCGTCGTCCTCAGAGGCCAGTACTGCACTTCCATTTCCCAATCCCTCCATATTTTTTCCCCAAATTCTGCAGCCACTTTACTTTGTCTCTTTCCTTTTTTATACATACTCTTTTTGTGTGGTTTTTGTGGCCATGAAAACCCAAAAAACACAAGGAAAAAGGTTTTAGTGTTTTAAAAAGGAAGGATTCCGCTAACCTTCATCACCCACACACTCATAAAAATGGCACACAACAGAACTAACTCTTGTAGCTCTATCAGGCTTGTGAGCTCTATCTCAATGAGTGTGGTGAGCACAATATGATGGGGAGATCATATCAAATCCTTTCTCTGTGAAGAGTGGGCTGCGCTGCTTCATTACAACATAAACAAACAGACGTCAGCCTCAAACATCAGTGATAAAGGGCAGGATGAACTGATCCAGGTAGAGTAGGCGGATACAATGTGCCTGCTTGTAGATGCATTTAGCCGATGAATGGTAATGTGCGCTCAGTCAGAAAAAAGAGTTAGAGCGGAAGGAGATGCGAGTCCCTAACAGTGGGGGAAGCTTTCCGCCCACCTCCAGAGTTGATGTAACTTGGTTAAGTAGAAAGTGGGTTTATCTAATCTCCAAAAGAGGAATGGAATTAAACTTAGACCTTCATGCAACCAGGAGAACTTAAACACTCACAGGCCAAGCACTGTTCAGTCAGAAAGTATTTCTATATAGAAAAGCTTTGTTTTTAGTCTTATATCATTATAATACTAATAATTAATAATTGTAGTAATAATACATTCATAATTATATCAAATAATATTATTATAAATATAATGTAAATGTAAAAGTATTAATATTATAGTAAATATACAAAATAAAGATTTTTTAAATATACTTTATAGTCGAAAGTCGGTAAACCTACAACCAATCAAAGCAATGCAGTAAGTCAATTACTTTGCATACAGTTGTTAACTACAGAACTTACTTTATTTTAGAAGTAAAATAACGAGTGTTGCTTATTTTACTTGATCCTCATTGAGTGCGACCAAAGGAGAAACCACAACTATCACAGGCTTTTCATTACGTCCCATCTTCTTAGCAACCGTCAGAGCCAGCTGATAATTTACACTTTTGCCGAATACATGTAGGAAGAATGTCAAAAAATATCTTTCTGATCGACAATTGCCTTGATTGCAGTTTTCTATTTGTGTTTTTAAAATTAATGCGCTGATTTATTTCACAACTGACACAACAGCGGGATCTATACATCTCAATTCTCCAGTTGCAGTCATCTTTAAGGGAAACCAGTTATTGGTCATTGATAACGTGATGATTACGTCCCTGAAGATCACCTGTCCATCATCGTATAAAGCCCGCCCTGGCAATTTGATTGGCCCGATCAAATTTTGACCGATCAGTAATTACTCCTCAATGGATCGAGTCCAGACCGAAACTTCCCGACCAAAAAAATGTTGTGGGCGGGGTTCGGCTGGCATGCAGGCTAGTATTTTTTGATTATAAAAGCATATTTTATAGTATTTTCACTCACTGACTACTTTATTAGGTACACCTGTTCAACTGCTCTTTAAGGCAAATATCTAATCTGCTAATCACATGGCAGCATTTAGGATTGTAGACATGGTCAACATTATCTGCTGAAGTTTGATTTGAGCAGTAGTTATGTCAAAAGTACCAGGTTGGTACTGAAATTTAAGAAATATGACCATATCAGCATTTCCCACTTGCATTTTGAGCGCTCCGCTGTTACACGGATTCTTAAACACCTCTGATTGACCTTTGTGTTTACATGCTCAAACGTAGATGTCTCTGCTGATAGACGCCTGCTTTCAAACGTTCCTGTGTTTGACCATTTTTATCAAATACATCGATTTACAACATGTTTTGGAAGCGTTGATCATTATAGCCAATCAGAGACATATATGTTGAGTGCTTGAACACAATGGCCAATCAGGGATGAAAATATACTCAAAATACTAGAGGGACATGCTGATATTGTCACATTTTTAAAATTTCAGTACAGATTTGGTACCGAGTCAGTACCTTTGAGCAACACTATTAAGCATCACACTGAGGAAGAAAATTAAAGTGACTTTGAACGTGGCATTGTTGGTGCCAGACGGGCTGGTCTGAGTACTTCAGAAACTTGCTGATCTACTCGGATTATACCATTTCTAGAGTCTTTATTTCTGCTGTGACATTCCGATAGGGTCAGAATTGTCCTGGATCCATCCTGCCTTGTATCGAGGTTCAGACTAGTAATGTAAGGGTGTGGGCCTTTTATTCCCAATTGAGTATCGTTTAAAGGCCACAGGCTATCTGAGTATTGTTGCTAATCAAGTCCATCCCTTCCAACAGTATAATGCGCCATGTCACAAAGCTCAGATCATCTCAAACTGGTTTCTTGAACATGACATGGAGTTCACTGTACTAAAATGGCCTCCACAATCATCAGATCTCAATCCAATAGTGCACCTTTGGGATGTGGTTGGACTGCAGCAACTGAATGAAGCTATCATGCCAATATCAATATGGACCAACATTTCTGAGGAATCCAAGATGTAGGTGTCTTTGTTTCCACAGTATTTTAAATTTTGACATTTTTCGGTCAAACCGTTGTTGTCTGTCAGTCATATAATGGAGGTTTACGGGTCCACTTGGTTCACCTCAAAGAGCATGCACAGAGAAGTCAAAATTAAACATGATTGAATGACTCGTAAATGTAAGTACACATTGATGGCCTAAGACACGAAACGAGCGGTTTGTGTGAAGACGAAAAGTATTTATATCGTTTTTACCTCATGCTACCACAGCCATGTCCAACTGATCTGACGGCACGGGCGCTTCAGACTGCGCATGCACCGGACGTGATCGCTTGCGCGCCTACGTCACTCTTTGTTTATACAGAGATTTCAGAAGTTTTACCTTTCACTAAACATATTTTAGATAGACAGGAAATCGCAATGGAAGACGATTTTGGTATATCTAAATATGTTTAGTGAAGGTAAAACTTCCGAAATCTCCGTGTAAATACTGAGTGACGTACACACGCAAGCGATCACTTCACTTTGAACATGACTCAGCTCGGTTCAGTTGGACATTGCACAACTGATTCATATGGACGTGAATATTATTACGCAAGGTATAGCGATATAAATACTGTTTGTTTTCTCCGCTCGTTTTCGTATCTTAGGCCATCAATGTGTACTTACATTTACCGAAGTCATTAGATCATGTCCAATTTGGACTTCTCTGCCATGCTCTTTGACGTGGACCCCTTATACCTGCATTATATGACCTGACAGACAGCGAACGGTAGACTGGAAAAATGTCAAAATTGAACATACTGTGGAAACAAAAACACCTACGTCTGCTTGGATGCCTTTGAGGTAAGCTAGAACATCTCAGGAGAATTAGATTTCAAAGTGAACTATCCCTTTAACTAAGCTTTAAGAAGTATGTTCCATATTTCCCATCTTCTTGGGTTATCAACTCTTTAGGGGCAGGTCTAATTGATTTTAGAGGACATATTGTCTTAAAGCTTCATTGCTAACTTAGTTGCTAATTAAAAACGTTGACTGTCTTTTATAAATACACTTTATTGCCATCAGGACTGAGTGCTTCTTTAAAATTCATTTATATTTTGGCTCTAATTCCTTGCTACATTTTCATTGGCATGTCTCTCATCTTTTAAGATACCTTTATTTGGAAAGATACATGATTTATGGAGAGTAGATCCATTTTAATATCTATTGCCTCTCAATTATAACCATTTTCCATGCAATACATTTTAAGTCAATCATTTGAAAAGCCTCCCCATTTACCGAAAAAAAGGAGATTTTTTTTCATACTTTTTGCTCTTTCATATTTATCATGTGTTGCTTTTATCATTTTCATCAGCAGTCTTGTCCTGAACAGTTGTTCAGAGGTGCAGAGTTCCTGTTCTGTTTGCCATTGTCACGTCTCT
>JAQIUQ010001229.1:175000-220000 GCA_030378365.1 Hybognathus amarus | reverse complement strand
GCGCTTCTAATCTATTAAAGAGCTTCTGCTCTTCCTCTACCCACAATCCACCAGCCCTCTGCAGCCTCGCACTTGATTATCTGTCCCTCACCCTTTCTGTTACTTCTCCCATTGAGGAATAGAAGCAGACAGAGCGATGCAAGACACAAGAAAACCAATCTCGACCCATCTCCCTGTCTCGTTGTCCCTTGTCTTTGATGGCCGATGCTATTTTAAAGTCTCGGGACTCCCAGAGCTCCAGGCCTGGTTATCTTCCTTTCACTCTTCTGCTGGTACATTTCCAGATGAGATAATTGTTTTAGAAGCGCTAGCTTTTAAAGCACTTTGGAAAAAATTGAAGGCGAACAGCAGGTTCCGAGAAGAAAGCGTTCGTAAATAACATTGCAAAAAAACAAATAACATTTTAATTTTTTTTTCTAGATGTGTTTGATCTAAAGCAGGCAGTAATCTTGTTATCATGGCAGGGCAGTAATAAGGTAAATGTAGCATCTTCCGAAGCCGGTTAGTGAAGTACAGCCGTATTTTGTGTAGTGTAGAAAGATTTGACGTCCAGTTTGCTTTCCCTAGTTGTGTCTGAAACCCAAGTCAGTTTTAAGATAATTGGCCTCTAATTATCCAAAAAGGAGCAAAACTGATTCAATCTTCTCAATCTTTATTATTAATGTTTCTTCTGAACTGTTCCTCTGAAGTTGAGCATTTCTTTCTGTACATGATTGGTTCTTCATGAGCTGTCCTTCTGACAGCTGAAGTTCATTTTACAAACTTTCTTTGTCTTTTCCTTGAACACAACATCTTTTTGATGCTTCATTTTACAAACATTATTTTACTTTCCTTATAACACATCTTTGTGATGCTTATATTTGCTCATATCCTTTTTATTTTCTTTATACAACATATGATATTGAATGTTTTTTTGGAAGGCACTTTTCCATTTATTATACTTAAAAAAAAAACAATTATTGCTTTTGAAATACAAATATTTGCAGTCATGTCTGCCATCTTATTGAATTCTTTCTACACATGTCTCAGGCAAACAACTGACTTTTGCATAAATCAAAGCAAACCTTCTTATCAACCTGTTGGACACATTATAAGCTCAAAATGATTATTCTCACATTGTTTTAGAACAGGGATCTCCAAGTAGCTCATGGCCTGAATGGTGATAGCTCACCAAAGGGTCTGTTCACATATTGCTCTCACATATTTGATGCGCTCATTTTTTCCACGTGCAGTATGTTTGTACTTCGTGGTTGTCTATGACAACTATTGACAACAAACCACCCGTAAGCAGTCACAAGACTATCTATGGTAGCCCATAAGGGATAAAAAATAAATAAAAAACACGGCACACTCAACGACGGCAAAGTCCTTTCAGGCAAGTCATGCCATTTGCCGCCATCTTGGCAACGCCTCCGGGCAGCTATTTTGGACTTAACAAGACCAGGCTCCTATCTAAATGAATGGGCAGAGAGTCAGAACTGCACTTTCACTGGTCACCGGGACATTAGGGGCTCTATCTTGCACCCGGCGCAAATTACTTTATACACTGACGCATTTATCATTCCTATTTTGCACTCGCGGAAAGCGGGCTTTTTTCCTCCACAGACGCACGTCGGTAAACTAACAAAATGAGCTTGCGCTTCCTGGGCGGTTTGGCGCAAAAAGGAGGCGTGTGCTCGGCGCAAACAATCCCTGGTGCTATTTTGCAGTTCCAGAAAACAATTGCGCCACTGACCAGAAAAAACCTGGTCTAAAGTCAGTGGCGCGTTGCGCGTATATTCAGATGCTATTTTAAGCGTGCATGCTTGGCCATAATACAGAGTGTGAACAACGCGGATACACTGTAGATGATTCTCTCATCAACACAGATGCATTTTACTTTTTGCAAATGATACATTATTATACGGAAAAATATATAAACATGAGGGAAATCATTGTTGTGTCCATGATGATGGGAAAAAGAGGCATAAAGCTTACACATTTACCCAAATTATTATATGCATGTTTAACCCGAAGCTAATTTGGGTGGGTTTGTCCCATCCCCAGTGTCCCTTCTCTTTCTTTTACGGCCCTGACGAGAACATCGTTCTACTCGGCTGTGAACCGATGCTGAAGCGCACCTAGTAAATGCGCCGTTAAAATAGAATTGTGCCACGGAACAAGCGCATCTCGTTCATCATGCTCTTAAAGGGAATGTGATATGACGCTCTTATTGGTTTATTTCCGTTACGCCCAAACCACACCTATGAATAATGAAGCTACTCCAGACCAACCCCTTTTAGATTTGCGCCAGGCGCAAGAGGCATTTATCCCGCCGGGAAAATAGCAACAGCACCGGGATCCGCCCACAAAGTTAATTGCGCTTTGCCGCTTTGACACTTGCGTTTCAGATCGTTAAAATGGGGCCCAAAACTGCATGTATAGAAACGGCTGTAAAATATGATACAAATCGCTGAAAAAGTTTGACTTTTCCCCAAAATAAGGTTTAAAACGCTGTTTTCCCACAGGTTATACTTTCACTGCGCATGTGCAAGGGTTCTCTTGCTCTCTTTTGCGAGCGCGCTGCACAGTTTGAAACACAGTATGTGCGCGCTCGCTCTAGATTTCAGGAGATTTGAACTGATTTGCGGGCATCAGCGAGCCTCTATCAATCTGCTGGAAACACCCAGAACTTTTGGGAGACTTGGGATGTCTGATATTTGCACAACGCACATATGCACTGCATATCAAATCTGCCGCCTTTTCAAACAGTAACGTATTTAAATGTTTCCCAGCTTGACCGTTAAAAGCAGACGATTGGCTGTCCAGCGGGAGGGGCGGGGCATGTGCATACAACCGCCATCTTTGGTGTTACAGGTTTTCCCTATACATTTGTATTAAGGATTGTGGAAGTGGCATGTCTCTATAAAAAGTAGTCTCTGACGACGGCCGCACTAATATTAAACTTTAATGTCAAGTCGGGGGCCACAAAATTTCACTCAGCCCGCAGGCCGTCAGTTGAGACCCCTGCTATAGAACTAAATCAAGTAGGGTTTAGTGGATTGGGCAAACTTCCTCAGGGGTCCCCAGTAAGTGTTAAATTTACATAAATATTGTTGTATTACACTATCTATACTTAACCCATGTCATGTTTTCATGTTAAATTAACATATAGCTAGCCCTTATAAACCTGTTACCAGGATCAATTAGCTAATTTAATAAATATAAAACCCAAAAAATGTATAGCACACTTATGAACACTGTATGTTTGCTATTTACAGGAAATTATGGATGGGGAAAACATGCCGCAGCCTATCACACAAATATAAATTATTCAACTCATAAAAACGTATCAAGCCAAGGCACTCAAGAGTTAAAGTAAATGTACTATATATACATATATAAGCGATATAAGCTTTATTCAACCATGGCTTATGCAATTAAAAAAATTAAAAACAGTTTTCAAAAATATATATTATATTATATTATATTATATTATATCATATTATATTATTTATTCAGGGAATTTTTTTTCTCGTTCTCACCGACCTTGTCATAAAACTCTTTTAAATGATCCTATGACACCTCCTCGATGCTTTGTCGACTACATCATGCTTCTTGTCTTGATGACGCATGCGGCGGCCGCGGTGTGATACTGGTGGCTTGTATTGCCAGATTGGGTGTTTTTTCGCTACATATTAAGGTCTGTTTACGGTGTGTTTTAGCCAGGTTTTTGCCTGGAAGTCTCTTAGAAATCTGGCACCCTATTGAACGTAGTTAAACTGAGAGAGCGTGCATTCACAGACACCAGAATGAACGCTTTCACAGTATCGTTCATCCTGATACTGTACAGTAATACAGTGCGTTCAGTTCACATTTGCCCAAAATATGAACAAGTTCATGAACTATCATTCAACTATTGTTCAGGCACAACACTGGATCTAATATAGTGGTTGAAACAATAATTTATGTTTGTATGATATGCTGGATCGGATGCAGAGGATTGTGGTGGGTGAATGTTAAGTCTCAGGATTATGGACCAAGTGTCTTTCTGAAGCAAGCTTAGCTGTCAGTGTCATACTGTCGTCTAAGAAGCAGAAGTAGTGACACTTTCTTCAAGTGTCATTTCAGAAGCTTTAAAACACAGCGGAGAGAACAGCTTCTGACGCTTCTATCCTCCAGTCCATGATCTCCGCATCACGAGCCAAGTCTTCCATGTCCTGCACATGCATCCTCTTTCTCTTATCTATTACAATTCACTATTCAATGTGAGTGTGACAGGCTGTGTAAAAATAGAGACTGGTGATTGTTTAGGATCAGGTATCAGCTGCCTCCTAGGCTTGCTTGTTTGAAAATATACCGGGCAGGCTTGTCTGAACAAAAAGGTGGACATTAATAACCCAAACGAGTGCTCTTTTTGATCTTGTCTCGCATATTTTTTTTATTATTTGTGTCCAACTTTAGCTGCATATGTGCATAGGTGAGAGGATTGCTGTCTGAGTGTACATTTGCTTTATGGCCTGAACGCTTTGATTGGATATTGATCTCTGGTCCTGGCGAGTTTTGGGAGCATGGTAGCACATGGGCTTGTGGGATGGCAGTGAGCACTTTTCTGACCCCACCACCAACCTAATCATCTATCACATTACTTTTAAAATTTGTTCACATGGCTGATTAAAGGGATACTCCACTTTTTTTTTTTTTTTTTTTTTGGAAATAGGCTAATTTTACAACTCCCCCAGAGTTAAACAGTTGAGTTTTACCGTTTTTGAATGCATTCAGCCTATTTTCTGATATTTAGAAGAATATCAGTAACCAGACAGTTTCTGGTCTCATTGACTTCCATATTAGAAAAAAATATACTATGGAAGTCAATGAGACCAGAAACTGTCTGGTTCCTGATAATCATCTAAATATCAGAAAATGCTGAGAAAAACTGTAAAACTCAACTGTTTAACTCTGGGGGTGTTGTAAAATGAGCCTATTTCCATCCATTTTAGGAAGGTATCCCTTTAAATTATTATAAGCCATTGAAGTCTTTTTCTTTTCACATGCTTGCAATTAGTTTTTTTTTTTTTTTTTTTTTTTTTTTTGAGTTGACGGGTCAGTTGTTGGGCCCCATTGATTTCCATGGATATCTTATTTTGTGTTCAGCATAATAAATAAATTCATTCAGGTTTGAAACAACTTGTGGGTGAGTAAATGATGAGTCAGAAGAAAACAGGGTGAACTATCCCTTTTAAATAAATGTTATGCTTATATAATAAGGAAATATTTCTCTGCAAATGAATTGATAGTTTTCACATGACGTGATGTCCACCTGGAGGGCAAAACAAGGCTTTTCTCCACTGCCCTTCAGTCATTTTTACCAGGTTTGTAGTTAGTGCTAATGTAGTAAAACAGTGATATTAAAAGACGATATTCAATATACACAATATAAAAAAAAATCTTAATGCTGTGAAATATTACCATTTCAAACATCTTTTTTCTATGTTAGTACATTTTAAAATGAGGGCAAAGCTGAATTTTCAGCAGCACTTTTTTACTGTCTTTAATGTATCCCAAAGAAATCATTCTAATATCATTAGGTCCTAAAGATTTATGAATATTATCAATGATGAAAAAAAAAAATCTTTTGGGCCACTATATACTTTAATTTGTATATTAAAGTAAATATGTACAAACACTCTCAGCATTCCTTGAAATGTTATCTGCACTATCCCTTTAACATAATTCCTGTACTTCGGAATCGCCTCTCTTTTTCCTCTGCCAGTAAAAATCAGACCTGCAGTCTTTGTGGGACTTGATCCAATCCAAGTTCAAGTCTAATAATGTTGCATGAAATACATTAATCGAGGAAGTATGTGTCGTAAACTCAGGTTTAAAGCCGAGAAGGGAAGTCCATAAGCCGTCTGGTAAAATCTCTCAACATTCCCTTCTCAGTAAAAGAGTTTTTATAGCGGCATATGTGTGTTGCATTAATAGAAGGAATACGGTCATGGCAGGCTCTTTTGAGTTGAGAAATGAAGGAAAGAAATCAATAGCAGAATGTCTTCGAGGCGACCATGGGTTTGACATTTATGAGGTGGCAGGTGTAGAGGTGCCGAATGAAAGGAGGGAACAGCAAGAACAAACTGTGCACATACAGACCACCATACAGTGTAATCAATAGGCCTCTCCGTCCCACCTGGGTGGCCTAAATCCCTTAGATTTATATCAAATAAAGCCAAGACTCAATGTTCTGTAAATCAAATGTGCTTTGTTGTCTTATTTTCATCCCAACTTTCTAGCCGCTTTGACATCACAATAGATTTTCCAAAAGCGCTATGAAACTAATGAAGCAGGCAAAATAAAAAGAGGAAGGCTGGTTATATTTCCCTGACGTTTTTCCTCAAATGACTTTGAATTGCTTTCCACCCTTGAATTTGTCAAGATGCATTCAGGTTTACTCTGTCCCCTGGGGTTAACACAAGCATGGCATTTATAGCTCCACAATTGAAAAAAGCTTCTTAATTACTACATAGGCCCTTTATAGTTTCACACATCATAGTTTTGAACATTAAAAGTGATTTCCAGACAGCACTCTAGAGATCTGGATGGCTTAGCTCGTGCCAGAGAGGCGACTGAAGTAAGTCTGATGGCGTGGGAGGAGGAACAGCAACTGTACCAGCTCAACTGACAAGAGAGAATGACTGGGTGAGCTTGTAATTCTGTCTAAGTAACTGGTTATCTGAGGACAAAAGATTGCCTATTACTGTACTGGTGTCTTTGTGAGGTCCAGTGATGATTCTGATGAGTTTAACAAGCCAGCCGCAATATTGGCAAGTGACATATCCAATTGGCCATATTCATGACATATCCAAAATAGAAAGATTTCTGCTCATAAGTCATTCTGAATAGACACATAACACACATATAATTAGAAAGCCAACCCTTGATAGTTTCCAGTTCAAGACTCAAAATCAAACAAACTGTTGTTAATTTTGAGATACATACGCTCAAACATAAAAGCAAAAACAACAAATATTAATAATATATGTATTAAATGTACTAAAATTAGTGCCGTCAAACGATTAAAATATTTAATCGCGAATAATCGCTTTAATGTCATAGTTAACTCACGATTAATCACAATTTTTTTTCTATTCTAAATGTCTCTTTTCTTTTTCTCACATTATTTTTGTTTTCTCATTTTAATGCTCTCAAAAACATGGAAAAGTGGATCGGCTTGCTTTGTGCAAATGTTTTTATTTTTTTTATTTAAAACAACATTGACATACACTCTTGAAAAAAGGTTATATATATGTAGCATAGGGTTCTTTACTCAACTGCAAAGGCAAAACAAATATGATAATGACGAGAATAGAACCCTTTTGGCACAAAGGTTCTTTATAGGCTATTATTCATTCATATATTACATTATTCTGCAACATTTTGTAGTTGTAATTAAATAATTGTTTATTAAACTGTTGTAGTAACTTAATATCCCATTTTAATCATGCTGATTTTTGGAGGAGAAAAACTGAAATGTCACTCTTCGTGTGATATTGATTAATTACATTTTGTAACCCCCATATCTTGAATTTTGTGATCATTCACAAGCATGCATTTAAGGGGTTCCAAATATTAGAACCTTTTAAGGTTCTATATAGAACCTTTTCTTCTAAGAGTGTACAGTGTTCAATTTCACATTAACATTCTCTGAATTGGAGCAAATAATCTCTGAATGTAACACTGTCCATCAATAAAAGGGTGAAGGAAATACTGACGAGGTCCTTATATTGACGAGGGGGCGGATAATTTGCATCATCTGTGTGTGTGTGTGTGCTTGGCAATCAAGTGGTATTTCAGACTGGATGAAATCCTTTTAAAATGGGTTTGTGTTAACGCCGTTAATAAAACGTTTAGTATGTGAATGTAGGATTGCAACGTATAACCACGACTAAAGTGTAGCTACAATTGTGATCATGCTTAATTTCAAATCTGAGGATGATATCTGTGTTTTGTAGAGCTCATTTTATAACCATGTCATGGTAGAATTTGGAAAAGTTTTAGAGAAGTCTGTTAAAATGCATATCAAATATTTGATTAGTCTTTGACTAATGTCTGGTGAGGCGAACTGGCCCATTCACCGTCTATTAATGTAAAATGGTGAACATTTCACACATCTGCCGGTATGAGACTTAATCTTCATCATTCTTTTGTCCTTATTCTTTTGTTTGAATTTAGCTCTTTTAGCCTTTATTCTGGCATTATGATTGGCCATCTAACTTACATAGATCTATCATCCCACTATACATGAATAATCCACCTATTATCTTAAAAATGACCACCGACTTGAATATTATAACTGTAAATATTATGTAATGGAATAGAAAGCTCCTGCAACAGGTGGATATCACTTGAGCTCACTTAAATAAAAGCTTATTTGGGCTGCAAATAATGGTGAAAATACCATTAAATTGGCCTGCGCAAACCTTAGTAAATCACAAATGCATATGCAATGAGGTACAGTATGCCACAAAAATAACTGCCCACGCATTTTCACACTAATTTGTCACTGCATGTCTTTAGTAAATCCTGACAGTAGTTTTTGTAATGGCTAAATTATCTGATTTGAGCTGGTGCACGCTGTTAATAAATCTCTTCCATAGTGTAATGCAAATACATTTTACATTAAAGACCTACAGCAGCCAGCTGTTGTATATGTTTATTATAAGATGATACTCCCTTTTAAAGTGAGTATCATCTTGATACTCACTTGGTTCACTTTGGCTACGTCCACATTAATCCGGTTACATTTGAAAACGGGGTTTTCGTTTAAAAACGCTCTCAGTCCACACTAGCATTTTCAGGCGTTTTCCGAACGTTTCAGTGTGGATTAGAAACTTCTAAATTCAATTTACTAAGCATGCGTGAAACTTCACAAAAGCTTACTGAGATGACACAGATGGGAAAATAAGTAGCAATGTTATCGCACAATAACAGGATAATTTTATTTAGCAAAATTTCTCACCATCACTGATGCGTCCAGGTCGCATTCAGTCACCATATGTTTGGTCTAAAACCCAACTGCTCTCCTGTTTTGCCGCAGGATAGCAAATGTGAGTAGGATACATTATCTGTCATCTTCGCAGTACTGTGCTATGAAGAATAGCACAAATAAAGTAACATAGAAAGTAACATATTTTAGCAATAGTGTAAAAATGAATAACACATAACAGGCACAATACCGATAAACATGAATATCTATTGGTACTACATGGATCACATGACTAAACTTACGTAATCGTTTTGAAATACCTCCGGTTTCACTGTCCACACTACAACGCGAAAACGGCATTTTCAAATTTATCCACTTCGGAGAGCGTTTTCCAAACAATACGTTTTTGTTGACTTAAAACGGCATCTCAGTGTGGACGGAAGGCCAAAACGGAGAGATAAATATACGTTTTCAAAACGAAAACGTATTAGTGTGGAGTGTGGACATGGCCTTTGAACTTGATTCACTTTGAAATTAAAAGTGATACTTGATACTCACTTGGTTCACTTTGAACTTGTGAACTTGGTTCACTTTGAAGTTTATTTTTGATATGTTTTAGCTTACCTCAAGGGCATCCAAGATGTAGGTGTCTTTGTTTCCACGGTATTTTCAATTTTGATATTTTTCAGTCAAACGGTTGTTGCCTATCAATCATATAATGCAGGTTTAGGGGGTTCACTTCTTAGCTGCATGCACATAGAAGTCAAAATTAAACATGATTTAATGACTCGTAAATGTGAGTACACATTGATGGCCTAAGACACGAAAACGAGTGGTTTGTGTGAGAAAACGAACAGTATTTGTATCGTGTTTACCTTGTGTAACCACAGCCATGTCCAACTGGTCTGACGGCACGGGTGCTTCGGTTTGCGCAAGCTCCGGAAATGATCGCTTGCAAGTGTACGTCACTCGTTGTTTACACAGAGATTTCGGTTTTGAAAGTTTTACCTTTCACTACACATATCTAGAGATATCGAAATCGTCTTCCATTGTGATTTCCTGTATATCTAAATATGTTTAGATCTTCACAGTGAAAGGTAAAACTTCCGAAATCTCTGTGTAAACAATGACTTTTTTTCACAAACCAAGCATAAACATAATTTTCTCAAAACTACAAACTTTATATACATGCTGCTCACATATTATTTTAGCAGATTTTGTGATGAATACAGTGTAATCAGACTTTTGCAGTGCAAAAACAATGTTACAAGTAACAGAAATAAGCACAATGTCAATGGGCTTGTCAAAACTCAGATGGTTAATGCATTTGTCTGTGATGAGAGAAATTGTGTTTTTCAAGGACTTTTTTCTCATCCTCACAATATGTACATGGAGCAAGACACAGAACGACCTCCAATATGAGTAATTATTTTTAAATGAAGCGCTCTTGAACTCCACAATAGACATCCTCATATCCAAAGACGCCCACTTACCTACCCACACATTACATCTCTCGGAAGTTTGTTCCACAAACGTAGGATATTTATACACACAAGGAGCACATCAAAGAAATAGCTTGCAAGGTCTCCCTGACGACAGATGCCATGGAAACAAGGTCTAAGGGGACAATTTCATATTAGTAGTCTCATAAGAATATGAAACAAAATTGAACTCTTAGATTTGTAACACCGTTTTACTTGATCTAAATTGCATAGTATTTTGAAGAGTTAAAATTGTGCGCAATCCAAAATTTAACACAAAGCATCTTCACGGCTTCATTAGAAATCTGATATCATCCAAAACTGTTTCGTAACAAACTTCACTCACCACAAACGGCAGGATAACAGCAGAAAACTTTTATTTAAGCACTCTGTTCAACCTTTCAAAACAGAAAAGAACAAACTGGTTATCACTGCATTTAAAAAAGAGTGGAAAACTTTATCTGCCTGTTTGCTTTTCTGTCTTTTTTTCTCCTACAAAATGCAACAATTTCTCCCTACTGATGCAATCAGCAGAAACACTAAAATGCACAGAAAAGTGGGGCAGGGCTTTGCATTCTTACTAACATAGCATTTGGAGGCTTGGTAAAATTGTTTTTTTGTTGTGTCTGCTCATCTCACAAGTCTGAATGACAGGATCAGAGATGTACGCACTAGGAACCCTGTGGATTGAACAGCTTGTGATCCCTGTTTCGCCTTGAGAGTTAACACTGGGATCTCTCACACATTTAAAAAGTCGCCATTTAAAACTATGTATTATGTATTTTCACTGGCTAAATATAAATAAACAAATAAATAAATAAAATATAGAAGTTTTTATCAATTTATGCCTGTATAAATCCCCAAATCACTGTGTGAATGAAACAATCACAGCAGTTCACAGCAGACTGCCTTGGTCCTGATCTCTCAAATATTCCTTGCTCACAAGTTCACAGAAGTCAGAGCTGAGTCAGCACTGAGCTGAAATTCTGTCAAGTTGCTGACACTTAACTATGTATTCATTCTCTTTTATCAAATCCTGAAAAGAAAATGGTACAGGTTGAGAGTTCAGAAAGCCCAGGAGCTCACAAAGCCCTTAAGTAGAGCTCTGGACGACACAGGAATTGCCTGCTTTTGTAGACTATATTCAAAAAAGTTTAGCTAGTGACACCAAACAAAGGAGCAAAAATCAATCCATGAACAGATGATTTAAGATGGAATGCCAAAAGTTTTTTTTTCTTTTTCTGAGGAATTGAAAGGAATAACATGTCGTTTTGAACATAATACAAAACCTAATAAGAATAAATATGCACATCAGATGAGGTTTTTAGTTTGTAATAAGGTCTCTTTTTCTTTTTAGTCTCTAATGTAAGAGGTTACATTTGTAATGTAAGGTTTTTTTGGTGTTAGTTGTTTTCATTAGGCCTGTTCACTCGAGACTATAACAATAACATTTAAAAAAATAATTTTAAATTTATTAAAAAATAGAGTTCCCACCACAGCTATAAGGATAATGACACAGATCAATTACCTCTTCGGAATCACTTTCATAACAAACTTTTCCAGCTGATAATAAAAACATTAATAGCTGATCAGAATATATCTAACTTTAAAAAGGTTTACTCAATGCTCTTTCACTCCTACAATAATAACTATAACAACATTAGCATCTGCACCAACGGACAACATTCTGCTTATTATGAGCGCACTCTTGGGAATGAATGTCTTAAATGCTAAAACTCTTTAGTTGGGTGGACTCTGATTGGCTGTCAACATTTATTAGATTTTTTTTTATCTACTGCTAGACACGTATTTTATCTATTTCAACATGCTTGAACATGTAACCCAACCCCATCCCTAAACCTTCCCAATATATAATATAAGGACATAACAGGCAGATGCAAATACAGGCACACTTTATTCAAAAAGTACAATATTCCAAGTGTTCCGAAGCCAAACAATTGATTTTGTGTGAAGAAAAGACCCAAAACAATCACTGTCTCCTCATCTGCTATAGATCCTATGCGCACATTAAAAAATTGCCACCCTGTAGAAGTGTTATATGAGCTTTGAAAGTGAAATGGCATTGGCTCTATGTCCTACGCTATCTCACAACGAATTCGATACGAATTTGAACGAGTGATTAAAAAGTGGCTAATTCGTACCAATTCATGCGACCTCACTCATACGAATTTGTACGATTTGTCCAAACCCACGTGATGGGTAGGTTTAGGGGTGTGGTCAGGGGTAGGTCATTCGTACGTAATTCATACGAATTGGCCAATTCGTAAAATATATACGATTTAGCAAAAACTTACTAATTCGTACGAGTGAGGTCATACGAATTGTTACGAATTAGCCACCTCATAAAATTCGTATGAATTCTTGTGAGATCGGGTTCCTATGTCTCGTGACCGATTGCATCATGTCCGCTTTGATTGTGAGACGTGAAACGGAGGCGTGAAGTCGGAACACTTTCTGGTTCCCTAGTGACACAGCTGAAGTGAAATAGATGCAATATTTGCCAAATTCACAGATATTTCAGACACATTTTCATTCAATACTTTACTGCTTCATACAGCATCTGTTTGAACACTGAATAAAGTTCAAAATAAGCCTATGAAGTGAAGTGGAGTCAACATTTTTTTAATCAGTTTTATTTTGATAAACATGACGCAATATAACATCGCAACTACATGAAAAGACTGTTTACTTTTATAAAAAAACTGATTTGTGAGCTTTAGTGGAACTAAAGGTGTGAGAATAAACACGAAAATACACGTGAAATATTTCACAACACTGAATTACATCTCGTTGAGAACATACAACAAGAAAAGTGAAAATCAGTGAATAAGTTGCTAGAGTTACCGAACAGCCCTTTAAATTGTATAGATCACGCGCCAAACTTATCACTCCCATTGGCGCTTTTATGGGATTGTGATCTCATTCTAATTTGCCCTGTTTAGTAAATCTGGCCCTAAAGGTTCAGATTTTATGTATTAACCTGTATTACCTAAGCATAGTTTGTATACCCTAGAGGTACTTCAGAGGAAGATTTCCATTTTTACTTTGGTAAATATGCAAGTCTTTGTTACTTGCAAGTCATAACTTCTCATTAAAAGTTGTGCAAAAGACAATATACTGTATAACAAAATTGGCAAATGACTTTTGTTTAACATCCCATCTGGATTTCATTTATAAATATGTTTGCTGTTAGGTCTTTTATAGATAAAGTTTCTCTACAATTGCCTCAGAACTGTTTGCGCAGGATAAACAAACTCGGTTATCTTATTAAGAAGCATCTTGAGGTTTGGAAACACTGATGTAAAGGATCATTACAGTTAGTGCTCTAAAGAACCAAAGAGTAAAACAGGTAGGCCTATTTGTGGATTGTATAATGGTTCCTCTATGGCATAAGTCTGCGAAACACTTTTAAAATAGGATGTAAAAGCAACACGATGGTGTCTGTTTGTGCGTATGTGTGATATGGAGTTAGAGAGTGAGTTGGAAGCATCATAAAGGCATTCATTAGAAATGAGCACTTGGTTTCTGTCACTCAGCTTCTGATAAAGTCGTATCTTTTTTTGTCTCTCAGCTGGAGTTGTGTGGACTTCATGGCTTGCCGTAGGCTGTAAACCAGAGCAAAAGATGACTTTCATGTAAAACATAGCCATTCCTCCTTTGAGAGCCACAAGAAAAGCAAATTGCTCAACAGTGACGGAGAGAAATGTGGAGAGAGAACTTTTTTTTTTATTTCATCTTTGTGCTTCATTTATGTTGACGTTAAGTCCATTTCACATTCATTAAGTATTCATCCTGTAATGTATGTACAAACTGTATGCACTGCAAGAGGAAAAAACTGATTCTTAGGAACTCGACTAGAAAATAACATTCCATTTGTACTCAACATTTGCATTTCTATCTGAGGAAATAGTCTACATCATTTGAATTTGAGGGACAAAGCTAAGACCTGATGACAGTAGAAGCAATAAGATTTAGAGCTAAGCTTCAGAAGCAATAACGGCAAGACTAGTTCTGTCTTAAATCCCAGGTCTCCTCTGAAAATACTGTAATCATACAGGACCAGAAGTTTAAAGGGATAGTTCATCTAAAAATGAGCATTTTGTCATTATTTGTTTACCCATATTACTTGTTTTTCTTTAGGAGATGAAACACAGCAGGAGATGTCCAGGGTGCTCTTTTCTATACATTGAAAGCATACAGTGGCCTGTAATGCTCTATCAAGGCCCTATTAAAATAGTTAATTCAACTCTAATGGTATATTCCAATCCTTCTCAAGCTGTTTTACTAGATGTGTGTGAGATGTGTGTGATGTAAACATATTTACACTATACCTTTCAAAAGTAATAGATTATTTTATTTAGCAAAAATGCATTCAATTGATAAGAAGTGACAGGGAAACTTTTACAATATATAATCAACTTCAAATAAATGCTGGTTTTGTACAACTATTAATCATATAATATTGAATGCATAATAGTTTTCACAAAAACATGTTTTCAGCATAGGCAATGCAAACAAATGTCTCCTAATCACCAAATCATCATATTATAATGATGTTAATGCCGCACAAGCCCTCAAAAGTGAAGCCAAAATGTCTCGATCACCCCCAGTGACCGGTCCTAGTATAGGTCATAAACCCCGCCTCCCCACGTTATTTAATAGGATGTGAGACCAACTAAACAACTAAATTACACTTCACATATCCTTTTTCCAAAGATAGTTTCTGTAATTTACTGTAGTTTCTATCACGTTGATGTAATTTCAATAGTTTGTTTTTAAAATAAGTTTGTTTTTAGTTAGTTATTTGATGCTATATAAACAGTGCTGTGACATCATGATTGACAGCTGTGATTGACAGGTTCTCTGTTCGAAGTAGTCTCTGAAGCACCAACATACTTTTTTTCATAAGGTTGACTATGTAGTTAGTAGTTGTATTTACCTTATTTTAACGAGGTATTGCAATCAGGCGACACCATTGGAACAGAGCAGACAGAGGCCACTTAAGAAAAGTGCAGGGGCGTGTGCTTGCGAGTGATTCTGCGAGAGTGAGGGCGGGGCCTTGATTTTGTGGCTTTAATTCCTGCTCACGACTGTGCATTCCTGGTCCCGAAACGCAAGTGCACAGACTCAAGTCCCAAGATGTCAGCGCCACATCGGGACTTTTTGCGCCTTCAGTTCTCTCCGATGGAAAAGAGTCAAGGGGCGTCGTCCATCTTTTTTACAGTCTATGCTCAAACCACTTTCGGAGGTGGTTAGAGGTGCATTCCAGATTTAACTAGACATGTAAATGCATCTGGTTGTTGGAGCCGGAAACCACATGAGAAAGCGCTACCGCAACACGCATCACCACAGATTTGGCCTGCTGCAGATGAGTTGAGTATCTGTTCAACAAGCCGACACACAAACTGATGCAAATGAAACTGTAAGTTCAAGTGTCGAATCCTGAAGCTCAACACATAATCATCTTCATCTTCAGTAGTGAGACTAAATGATCTTACCAGTGCTGATGCCACACTCTTCCCGATTGTGGTCTTTGATCATGAAAATAGCTAATGATAAATAAAGCTTGTATTGGTAGCTAATCATTAACTTTCATTAAATTTGAAGATTGGATTTATATTAGTTTTGCAGAGACATTTATGTGGCCAAGTGTAAATGGACTCATTGTTTTAACGAATCGGATTGCTAACGCATGAAGTGACCAAGTGTAAGCAGGTCATTCCAAACCTGTAAGACCTTCACTCATCTTCAAAACACTAATGAAGATATTTCTGATTAAATCCGAGAGCTGTCTGAGCCCCCCCTATAGAAAACAACGTCATCACCACTTTCAAGGCCCAGAAAGGTAGTAAAGACATCATTAAAATAGTCCATGTTACTACAGTGGTTCAACCTTAATGCCTATGAAGCAACGAAAATGCGTTTTAATTTGCAAAAAAAAAAACGATCTCTTCTCCTTCATGTCAGTCCAACATATTCTCGTCCTTTGGTGTTATATAGGTGGCACCATATGACATTTTGTCGAAAAACTACGCACATGGCACCCTTCAACGTGCAATATAACACGCACTGTTACGGGTAGATTTAGGTCTGGGGTAGGGTCTGCATCTCAAATTGACAGCCACTTTTATGACCACTTGGGTTCTGCGTGTTATATTGACATTTCGACGAAATGTCATATGGCATCACCTATATGACGCCAAAGGATGAGTCGGGCTCGTCAGTCTGCTATGCTGTTCAAGTAATAAACAGTGCAGTGCTTACAGGTTCTATCTCAGAACGGCAACTATATAACTATATTGGCCAGACGCTGTTCACTTGAGCACCACGATGTATGCGTGTGTTGCTGATGCAGGAGCTAGCCAATAATGCGTTCTGCATTCTGGCGTGAGAACCCGGAAGCACTGCACTGTTTGCTACAGTACGTGAACAGCGTAGCAGACTGACATAGATGGGTAGAGATTGTTGAATAAAGTCATTATTTTTGTGGGGTTTTGCACACAAAAATATTCTTGTCACTTCATAACATTAAGGGTAAACCATTGTATACAATATACTATTTTAAGGATGTCTTTGTTACCTTTCTGAACCTTGAGAGTGGTAAAAACGTTGCAGTTATGGAGGGGATTAATTTTTTATTATTATTTGTGAGTGAACTAAGTTGTTTTTTCTCTTTTAATTTTTATATGCATGATTTCAGAAAATTATTTTGTCGCACATACTTTGACCATGATAAGTTTTGATTCGTTTTGTACAGAGGGAAATTAAGCAGTTGGCTACATTTATTTGTAATAAAAAGACCTAAATACAAGTAAACAGTGTGCAAAACGTAATGTTCAATGAAGAGATTGTGTTGATTGACAGCAGAGTTTTGGACATTGTTCGTAAAGTTTTCCGTTTTCTCTTCCAATTAAAAACTTGGCTCCCATGGCTTCGTGATAATGAGTTTTCCCACCTTCTGTCTCATAAAAGAAGTGTCTCTCATCATTTCTAGCTTGCAGGTAGAATTCAATCTTAAATGTAAGTTGGACCGCACTCGTTGCGAGATATGAGAGCATTACTGAATGCTGGGTGTGGCTACAGCTCGGATCTCTGAGGAACCACATTGGTTTCTCGATTACTGACCCGAGGCACTCATCGCCTGGTCTATGCTTGGAGAATGCGATTGAGATAAACACAACACAGTTTATGCTGCTTTCACATGTATAACGCCCTTAATCAAATTCTCCCTCTATATATTTTTTTCCATTACCCCTGTTTTTGCATATCTCATTTAGCACCACCTGCCTTAAACTGTTCATCAACACCTTCCTTCTGTCTCGATTCTCATCCCCAGGAGTCTTTTTATCTGTTCTTTCTCAATGCTCATCTGTTTCCATCCTTCCTTGCAATGTTTCCTCATTTTCTGTTCTCCATCTCTTTTCTCATATCTTTGGTCTATTGGTTGCTTTGAGTATGTTTTAACAAACACAAGCTAGTAGTATTTTGGTTTCATTTGCAGGCATGTCAAAAAGATGGACTGTCTTCTAAAAGGACTCACTTCTTTTGAATTGACTCAGAGCAGGGAAGAAATGTTGATGAAAATCCATTGCATATGGCTCATGTTCAGTTAAATAAAGAGATTTTAAAATGCCAAAATGTTGTGTAATGTTGCCCTCAAGAAATTCATTCAGCTAAAACCTGTTTGTATCTATTGCTTTAGTTTTGAGTGGCATTTTACTAAATGCAAATGTTTGGGACTTCAAATGTCAAACTCAAAGCTCTTTGTGTTGTTTTCGACTGTCCTTTTGGCTGGCTGACGCCCATCAAAGCAAAAAATACTGCAGAGATGTCAGATCTGTGCGAGTTGCCTTAATGATGTTTAGCTTGCGAGCAGATGTTGCATAGAAAGGCCCGTCAGTTTGCACCATCAGTTACTGTCTCTCAATATAGCTTGAGCTGAGTGGAAAGTCTGAACACAACTGCGTGGCACAACTGCGCATATATTGTTTTTCTTTTTTTCCTTTTGTGTAGTTGGATTGTCTTATCCATACTAGTCCAATGATTTGCATCCACTTGTGTTTCTGTGTGTTGTTGGAGACAGTGTGAAATGTCTGTCCTCAGGGTGTTATCAGATAAAAAGTGTAGCTCATCACAAGGCTTTGGTGATGGAACCATGTCAAATTCTAGTATGAATTTTCCTCAACAAGGGAACATGACACTTCAAAGCAGCTTGTTTGGATAGATTTCCATGCCCAAATCATGGCCTGCCAGGTCTCTATGTATTCATTGCTTATCCCTGTGCACAGAGTGTGTTTTTCCTTTCTGAATGTTAATGCTTGACATGTCAGCAGACTATAGTCCATGTAGGGACCTACGATTAAGTCAAATTTTACGATCACGATTTTTGCTTCCCACGATCAAATTCGTGTGATCGAGCGATATTTAAAATGTCATCCTGCTCTCAGCGCTCCATAAACCACTGTCTGATCATGTGCCTCCATGACCCCGAGTGCATGAGAGTGATTCGAGTGTGTCTGCGCGCAAGCGACAGTGCACAAGAGAGACCTGTCCAAGAGTCGTGCTCGAAAGTGCGCGAGAGATACCGAGTGACATTACGTGTGAGTGACCGAGTGTGAGCATTAATAAATTGGTACATATACATATTAATATATAATTACTATTTAAGAGGCATGAACGTTTGATAAATGAACTCCAGTAATCAGTACAAACGTCTTGTTTTGAACTATTGTTTAATATATAGAAATAATTCAAGCACATAAACTTTCATATGGAGGAAGATTTCACAACTAATTGCTGACACTGTACCACAAACAGGTTATACGTTTCTTAAGCATCAAATAACAATGACTCGTTGATTAAACCCAACTTTGGGTCAAATATGGACAAACCCAGTCACTGGGTTAATTTTTTTAATTACATTTGTAACTTTTATTTTTTTATTTTTTATTTGTCCATATTTGACCAAAAGTTGGGTTTAAACAACCCAGCATTTTTAGAGTGTAGTTTTGCCTTGACATGTTCTTATTTAGTTACATTCTGTTACATTCTTGAATATTTGTTTTTTTATTGATTGTATATTTTGTGCATTTTATTCACATCCATTTGCAGGTACAATGCAAGTTTATATTTTGCTTCCTAAAATATATTTACACAATATAAAATGTAAAATAGTGCCCTGTTGAAGTTTTGCTACATTATCTTTATTGTTTTCTTTATTTTGATTTATTTTTAAGGAGATTCACTGAATTTGGTGGTATATTTTATTTTGATGCACATAGTTAGTACATTATTAGGAATGTAGCACAATATGGATGTGAAAGCAGTTATAATTTGCCTATGTGAAAATAACATTTGTTTTGGTTAAAATCAACATAATTGTGATAATCTCTAGCCTAGAAATCTCAGACGCACCCTAGCGGCAGCAAAAATTATTTTGCCGCAAAGTGTGGTCTAGCAACTCTCCATAGACGGTTTAGCTGGAAAGGCCCAACTCTGGCCGGGCCAATCACATCGTGTATAGAGTTGGCGGGTGGGCTTAACATAATGACGACAGAGTTGCGACGGTCAGAGCCAGCTCGGACATATTCGGTTTTAAGTCGTTCATCCTCGGATGCGGCCGGCGCCGCGAGCGCTGTTACAAAAAAGCTGTGGCGAAACTATCAACTTGTCATTTTGTCGTCGAGGATAAAGGTTTTACTCCATGTCAGCGCGCGCTCTGATCGGTAAGGTGCACGGACCTCTCCCGAATTATCTCCACCACTCCGAAGCGCCACTACTCCGCCTCCGTTTCCTCGTAAGTTGATATTAGTATTTAAACATTCTCTATGATATTATTTTTTTAATGACACACTGTCTATTTCTCTCTCAAACACACACATACTGTCTCTTTCTCTCTCACACATGTAGGCTAGTTATACACTTTAGGCTTTTAATGATTAGTGTTTTATTTTTAAAGTTTGTGGGTCGTGTAAAAAACAAAAACAAAAATCCCTTATGTTGGGGATGGATTCCGGGAAATCTCCCTTATTTTCAATATACAATGTTGACAGCTGGACTGGATGCGGTAAAAGTTTAATATATCAACTTGCTCCGCTGAGTACGTCACCTTCTTCATTGCTCTGATTGGCTTTAGCGCTATCCAATTGCGTGCAGAGAGAATTTGAAAGACAACCATTTATCCCACCCCTCGGATTGAGCCCTGTCAATGAAGAGTTTCCAGACCTAACATCTAGATGTAGGTCTGGCATGCCAGGCTAGATAATCTCGTGATCTCAATATTGATCAAAATAATTGGGATTATCATTTTGGCCCAAATCGTTTCAGCCCTTAGGTCCATGTGATTTTAAAATCATTGTGAAAGTTCTGTAAACTTGTAAGTACTGATAGATGGGGCAAGATGTGGTGGGCATTGGCAAACAAAGATTTTATTACAGTTAAAGTCTGTTATTATTAGTTTTCCACTTCTAGACTGATAAAAAAAAAGAAAAGAAAAGAAATCTCCTTGTAAAAAAAGCGCAAGATTTTTTGAGTGATTCTTTTTATTTTTTATTAACTGATTGAAATCACAATATAGACTTTAAAATGCAGCATTTTGTGATTTAATCTGTCTGTTGATACAGACCGGAATGATTAATTCAGACTTTGTAAGACAAAAAAAAAAAAAAAAACATTCCTCAGTAGATTAATGGACTTCTTGTAAACACGCAGACTACTTGGTTTAGTACTTTTTTCATTAAGTGTATCATAGATCATGAACAGATTTAATTAATTGTTAAGTTAATTGTTTTTCCCTCCGCTCACAATACTGTCACAGTCATTGTTTCCACTTTGGATGGTTCATTATTTTAGAAACAACCTTAATGTGCTCTTTTATTTATTTATTTTTAATAGTGCAGATTTTCTGATATTTACAATGGAATACAAAATAGGCACTTTTGTTTCAAATGCTTAGAGTCTGTTAGATTTTTAAATACTTTCAATGCAATAATGCAGCATTTATTCGAGTAATATCGCTAAAAGTTATATTTTAATAGATTTTAAAATGTAATGTATATATGTAATTATACAAAGCTGACTTTCATCATCATTATTCCAGTCTTCAGTGTCTTCTGCCATGCTGATTTGATACTAAAGAAACATTTCAAATTATGATTAATGTTGTGTTGAAATGTCAAATTAATGTTGATTTAAAGCTGCAGTCCATTGCTTATAACGAAAATATATAATGATTCAAAGCGGTAAACTTAATAATGTTTGGTGGATTTCCCCGGGAATATTCTATCATGTCTTTGCGTCATTACGTCACATCTGTACACATAAAGAAGGAGTCTTGGCTAGTAGGATATATTGCATGTAAGGATGCTGGAGGTGGAGATTTATAGCCTTTTCTCACAGCACTTGATATAATTAAACTTGCAACCGTACCCATGCGAAAAACAAGGATACATATCGGATGGACATTACATAGTCACGCAATGCTGACGTTGTTGACATTAACATTTTGAGAACTAAGTATAATTTGCATGGTTTGCATGGATAATAAGTGATTGTTAGATTTAATCAGCGCAATTTACTGCAATGTCAGAACCAAAACAAAAGTCGATGTTACTTGTTCAGATGACATTTTCCGGTGAACTATTATGTTGATCATACTTTCAAAAAGAAAAAATCTGTGATTCTGACTATAAGTATCCGGTGACTGACAGCTGCACAGTCTCCTCAAACATTTTGTTCGTCCACGCTGTGCCATGTCACACTACAACTCACGTAAAGTTAACCCTCTTGGCGCCACGGTTCGAGTCACTCGACAAGTGCGTCACTGCATGGAACGGCGTTCAGTACAGAAGGTAGGATAGGGAGTCGCAATAGTGTGCATACTTGGCGCCGTGCGAGGCAGATCTGGCCGCGAACGCGCTGCGTATCATCACTTATGATCTTCGCTTTGCCCTAATGAGTCATCTTTTGAACTAAACAGGTCTTGTCGACTTGTGTTTGTGTGTCATATGAATAATATATGCCCCATACATGGAATCAGAGTGCCTACTGTATGTAGTAAATGGAAAATCTCCACAGCAAAAGGCCAAACACTACATGCATACGGCTTGTTCTACCATTTATTAGTAATGATTTACACAGTTTGTTTTTTTACTTACTATATACCTGAGCATTCAGTAATGTGCCATATAGCATACATAAGGTGATGGACATTTTAGGGGAAAGAAGTGCTGCATTTTATCATTTAAACATGTGACTTTTTCATGAAAATGTTATAATCCAAGATTCCTGCCACCATATGATGTCATAATATGCAAATTAGATGGGGGAATTTAATCCCTGCATACACTTTGGGTCATCCTTAATATTTCTCTAATTTACAGAAAGTATCTGTCTTGTTTCACTTTTAAGATATAGCTTTAATGAAATTAAGATGTCAAAATCGAACGTTTTTGGAAAAAAACCTCTGGCGCCTAAAGGGTTAATAATTCGACGAATTACTCCAATTGCAGATTTCGAATAGAGATGGCGGAACAAAGAGGAAAAACTGCGGACTGCAGCTTTAATGCTGTTAAATATTTTTGTGGAAACTAAAATTATGAAATCATACATTATCAAGATTTGAATCTAAAGTTTAAAAAAACGTGAATTTATTAAAATATAAAAAAATTTGTCCTTACAGCCTGTTCTCATCCAGGTCAACATTGCCAACGCACATGGCACCTCTTTTAGCGTCAATATGAGATGCAGATACAGTATATATGGTGCCAGAAGGTGCCTCCTAGTGGTCTAACCCTAACCCTACCCCAGACCTAAACCAACCATACTCTGTGCATGTTATATTGATGCTAAAGGGTGCCATGTGCATTGGATGTCTACGTTTTGTCAAAAGCGTTATGTATGATGCCTTAGGTATAAGAATGCGTTGGTCTTTACTGTCACTTTTAAACAAACGTATGTCACTATTTAATAAAAGTCCTTGAAAATAATAAAAACAGATCTTACAGACCCCAGTGTTATGAATGGGATAGTGCATTACCTTTCATTTGGTCCAATGCAGATCAAAATCAGTACAAGGAAGCAAGTGAAGTGACATACAGTACAAGATTTGTGCATTAAAAAGTTATTTTGAGAATACACAACAGTGTTAGGCTTGCAAAGCCACCCAATTTAGAGAGAAAGAGTTTGTCTAGGTGTCATGTAAATTTGGCAGCCTGTTTATACAAGTTGGGGTTTAGTTTGCCACTGATTACTGACACTAGACACGGCTCAGTAAACACTAGAATGTACAATTCTGCTCTTGGATATAATGTACAGTAGTTTCTTACTTACTACTAAGGGTGGGTCACTGAGTAGTTCGGAGGCTGAAACTATATTACTGCAAATGTCTTTTTTTTTTCAGAATCAGATTTACATCAAGGTTAACCAGCTTTTCAGGCAATCCTCAAAACAATCATATATGTGCTGGGACATGACCTTAAACCTCAATGGGCCAACAAAGGTTCATTTAGACAGCTCCAAGAGTCCTGGGACCTGAACTACATCTGAGCTCTGTAAGCCACACAGCGATTTTTATAGAACAGGTCCCATAGGAGACAGTTCATTGCTGGGGTCTCAACCGACATGAAGTAACCGAGGCGGACAGGTTCTGACCCTGAGCTGTCAATGATTCTGTAAACAGTTTTGGTGGGTGATGCATCAGCTAAAGATCTGGGATTTCCGTAGCTTTGTTCTGTCTTGTTTTACATGCCTCTGGTGCTGGCATCTTGGGTTTGGAAGTGCAATTCAGTGTTGACAGACCCAGTAATTCTACACGGTTCTGTCCTGAAGCTGCAAGGTTCCGAAAGCCTCTGACATGTGGTTTCATGAATCTATGAAATGTTCTCTTTCCGAAAGCGGGACTTTTTTGTTTTTTTTCAAAGCTCTTTTATCTAAAGACTCAGTCTTTAGGCTTTCGTCAGCCGTGATGTTGACAGAGATTATTATTTATTTTCCCTTTGAGTTCCTGTGGACGCTGTGGGGGAAAGACTTTGACTTTTAAGTTCACAAAGGGAAACGGTTCTCTAAAAAAGGGAAAATAATATCCCAGGCGTTTTCTCGAACCAGGGGCACAGTGGATTCTCTGAGAGAAGAATTTCGTCTGCGTCTTTGCATGCGGTGGTCCATTTGCTGCAGTCTCTGATCTGCGTTCGATGAGTTCCCATGTGTTCTTGTGTTAGCATGCATGCTGATGTCAGTGTTATGTGTTACCTCTGGGCTGCTTGTGCAAGTGTGTATGTCAGAAAGGCATCATAAGGCCTCTGCCTGATGTCAGGTTATAGAGCACAGTGTGTGAACACACACAACTGATGATGTGTCAGAGACCGTTCACTATTGCAACTACAAGATGGAAGCTCCGTTTGCAGTGCGTATGCGGTCCATATTTTTTCCGTACCCATGTTAACAGGTTAGAGCGTTCACACTGCACGCGGATGCAGTCCGTCAATCCGTTCCAGTTGCAATCAAACAGATCTCAATCCCCATTGACTACCATAGTATGTATTTTTTCCTACTATGGTAGTCAATGAGGATTGAGATCTGTTTGATTAAAACATTCTTCCAAATATCTTCCTTTGTGTTCAGCAGAACAAATAAACACATAGAGGTTTGGAACAACATAAGGGGGAGTAAATACTGACAGAATTTGCATTTTTGGGTGAACTAACCCTTTAACACATTACTTCTTAATATATCTAGAAGTAATGCATGAAATTGTATGCATTCGTTGTTTAAATTGTGAAAGCGTGCATTTGTCCATTCAAGTTCGTAAAAGTGTACAAAGAGAATCAGTAATGCTGGCAAAACTAAGTTGCTGCATAGGGTGAACATATTTTGATTACCAAAAACCAGGACACATGGCCCAGCAAACAAATGATACTCGTAATTTATGTAAAGATGTCTTATTAATTTCAATACATTTAAAATAGGCTATATGTCCCCTCTGTGGATAGAAAATTGTTATATCAAGACACAAATTCAGATAGGCTTCTCAGAGGATACTCAACATGTTTTATGACAGGTTTAAAAAATAACGAATGGAATAATGATAAAAAAATGTCTCTTCTGTATGAGAAAAATAAATATATCGCCGCTGCCCGATGAAACTCACGTATGTCCAAAAACGGTTACAAGTGAAAAAAAACAAAAAAAAACATGTAATTTCAAAAGCAGCTGAACGTAGCGTTGTTATGCTTGGCACAACATCTTTAAATGTAACCATATTCTTTCCAGTGTCATGATATAATCCACATTTGACCCAAAATCGAGATTTACACAAACACAAGTAGACAAGAGCTGTTTAGTTCAAGAGATGACTCGTTAGTGCAAAGCGCAGCTCATAAGTGATGATAGGAGCAGCGCGATCACGGCCAGCACCCACCTCGCGCGCGCGCACGTACCAGTATGCATACTGCAACTCCCCACCCTGCCTTCTGTACTATGAATACTTCGACTCTCGTCTAACATACCCAGTGATAATAAACAAAGTCTCCACCACAATACTATCGCCGCGATTCGCGGAGAGACTGATGAAATGGCTCACTCTCACACTATCTCGCTTTTGATCACACTGATTCAGTGTGCTGTAACTCGAACATTTTGTATAGAAACATGACGTTTTTTTGAGTCAGGGATGAAGATGACATGCTCTGCCATCCAGTGGAGGGGATGTCGAACGAAATTGACACCCAATTTGACAAAATCGGCGTTTTATTCAGTGACGCATCTTGTCGAGTAAACTCGACCGTGGCGCTAGAGGGTTAAATGGACATACGTGCATATTGTATAGTAACGGTGGTTCAATACGCATTCTTCCGATCATTAATTCGAATGACCAAAATCGCGTTTCATATTGACAGATGAATAGGCTACGCTCAGTTTATTAAATACGCTCAGTTTATTAAATGTCTCTTGCAAACTATGAAGAGACAATGAATCAATACACTGGCATGGCGATGCTAGACTGATACTTTATTTACACAATCCTACCGTAATTTTGTCGGAAATGAGCTGCATTTTATTACAGATATGAGCTACATTTTATCATCAGCTGAATTTCAAAATCAAAGAAATACATCAATGAGAGAGTGTGGCAACAGCCTGCCCTGTAAGATCACTTCGTTTCTTTACTTTCACTTTTGACGCAGCTGCTCATCTGCGGTGATGCGTGTCGCAGTAGCGCCGTCATATCTGACTATAACGTGTCATATTGCCTATATAACATGCTCTCACTCGTTTTTTTTTAGCATTTTTGGGAGGAGTAAAATATACATATGTGGTTCAACAACCGGATTGCGTTTACACCTAGTAAGGATCCGAACACAATGCGAGCCAGACTACCTCCAGATGGTCAGGCAGATCCGATCACAATCCGATCACAACGTATTAATACCTTGCATTAACATGCCTTTTGTATTATCCGGATAACTTATCTGGATACAGATTGCATTATAATACCAGGTGTAGGGGTCTCAGAGACGAGACCGGCAAGAAACTTCACGAGACCGGCGAGATGCCTCCACAGGGCGGGGAGATACCATACTGTCTATGGGAGATACGCTGCGTGATTGACAGCTTTGACAGCAAATGGAAATACGTGGAAATCAGATGACATGATTTCACAACTTTTCATTGGTCATTCAGATAATGTGAAGCATGCTGTATAGAGAGCCTAAGACCCTCCCCTTCCGGTCGACCACCATGAGACCTTATTTCGGAAAATATTGTATGGTAGTCAATGGCGAGAGATAACAAATATTTTGATTTCGTTTAAATTGATCCCTGAATTACACATATGATGTTTGTCAATTTAAAAGATACATTTTAAAGTCAAGAAAGTCGCAGTTTGATGTAAAACTGTTGAGATATAAGACTGTGAAAATACGTAATTACAAAGACTACAAACCCCAAAGGCGCACATTTTCTCTCAATGAATGAAGCTAACTTTACTGAGGCTATGTCATTGTTTCTATAGTCTTACGTTATAATCATAACGTTACCATCATGAGTGTGTTGTTCCAGACTGCACACACACACAGCAGCTGATCTCGCTCGTTGTTTCACCTCCCGGGAGATGTAGTTCATTGAGGGTTTTTCACATAAAACTAAAAGTTACTCTTCTGTTTTATGACGAACTGCGACTTTCTTGACTTTCATAATTATCTTTTAAATTGACAAACATCATATGTGTAATCCAGGACACAGTTCAGACGGAATAAAAAGATAAGTTATCTCTCGCCATTGACTACCATGCATTGTTTTTCAGAAATAAGGTCCCATGAACCGGAAGCGGAGGGCGGGACTTAGGCCCTCTATATGGAAATGAACCTGGACATTCTATCCGTGAAAAAAATCTCAAAATCGTCAAAATGGACATATGCAGTTTTCATTGGACAGCGACGATATAAATATTAATTAACTAAAAGAAATACCTTCAACAATACCTCTCACAAACTTAGAAAACGAACTAGTTTTCTTCCTCTTTATCCTCTTTTTCTTTCTCATCCTCCTTGTTTGCCCATCTTCTATATTTTGCTGTAAAGCTGATCTTTCCCAGTGTTTTTTTTTTTTTTTTTTTTTTTTTGAAAACCAGGACATCACTTAATAAAAAACGGCCAGGACAGGATGTAAAAACAGGACATGTCCTTGGATAACAGAACTGTTGGTCACTGGTCACCCTGCTGCATAACTTATGAATTTGAAATAAAAATAGTGAGTGTTTGTGGTACAGCTTACGCACTGCAAACGCAGCATATGTGAAAGCACTTAAGCGCGTGCTGCTCCTGTACCGGATACGGTTGTGGATTTTAAAAGTCATTGTATTCTGAAAATGTACACATACAGTAAATGAAACATAACATTGGTTATTATTATTATTATTATTATTGTTATTGATATATTGTTGATTGATTGATGGATTTGTTATAGATTTTTTGTTGCTTGTAACTTCAGTTTGCAGACATCCTAAAAAAAAATCAATGATCTTATATTTCTTAGGGTCTGGAGAATATAAATAAAGCATGGCACCGTTTACTTCACTCCTCCTTGTATTGTATTAATTTCAGATTTATATTAAGTCGAGTAAATGATGACGTCTGAGCTGTTTGTTTGCTTTGCAAGAAGACTTGATCGCTAAGCAAAATGTTGTTGTCCTTATACGTACATTCTGCCCCTCTGAGGACTTCCATTTCATGGTTTAGTTTGATGATCAATGCCATAATAAGATAAACATTATGTTTACACCACAGCGGTGTGTGCATTAAACCGTACATATGCTGCGCACTGCCAGGATTTAAACGTATTCCTGCTGCTTTCAAATACACTGTGAAACAGTTAGCTAATGCAGCAAGCCCCACAGAGGTGTTAATTAGATTTTGTTTCATCTGAACATGACGGCACACATACTCTTCCACTCCCCTCAGATATACACACGTAGACACAAACAAATTTGCTGTCTAATTGAACACAATTTCATTTGATGACATTCATTCCAATCCATTTCCATTGCATGTACACACACTCGTCCACCTTATTGGCCTTGTTTGCATTACCAGAGCATGTTATGTAGGGGCACTTATTAGAAAATGAATACACAATGTGTTGCTAATAGTAATTGTTGGGGTGACATTTTGCTCCCTAATTAACTGCCATCCTTGTTCCTGTGAGTGGTGTCCATTTCCCTGAACCAGCAATGTCATGGGGTAAAAATAGATGTGCCTTTTTTTCCATTATGCCGTTTTTAAAATTACGATGAATTCCCCCAACAAACATAACATTTTTGTGTTGGGGCAATGCAATGTTATTTGCATTAGTAAATAAGTTGTTTGGACAATTTGTTCTGAGAGTTTGTTCAGTTGTTTGACAGATTGATGATTGACAGATTTAATTATGTGTAGAATTCCCTTGTTTGGCTTTTCGAAGAAAAAATATTCAGTTAAATGCTACAGTTTGAGCTGAAATTAGTGACAAACAGAAGTGTGGTTTTGCACTGGAAACTGGTAGAATGAGAGAGAAGCATTTTTCAGTGATGGGAACAGTGTCAACGGTAGAATTTAATTGGTCAGCTGTAGGTTGTAAAGACGAAGAGATGGGTGGGAAGAGTGACATGAGACTGTCACTAGACCACAAAGACACTAGACCACCTTCGCATTTTCAAGGATTATTATATAGCATTTCAACCTGATAATAAAGGATTCACGTAAGCATATTTATGAGATTGACTACTAAAACTTTGCAGTGTTTGGCCATTGATTATTGTGTAAATTAGAGCAAGACCGATATATCGGCATGCCGATATTATCGGCCGATATTAGGCATTTTCCAAACAATCGGTATCGGCAGTTATAATCGCCGATAAATGAATATTTCAAAAATAAAATAAAAACGGACAGAACACACTTGAACCATGTCATGAGTGTTGGAGTTGTATAGTTTGTCCATCAGAGGACGCAACTCGTTAAGTTGGTCACGAGACATAAGCTAGCTAATGCCACTATCATCATTCTGTTCTATTGTGACGATAAAAGAAACAAGTTTCTTTTTAAAATGCATTATCATTATTTTAGGAAATCTGTTAATGTCTTGTTGCACGTTTCTGAAATATATAAAAAATAAAAATATCGGCCGATATATCGGAGTATTGGATTTTAAAACCAACAAACATTTGTATTGGTATCGGCCTTCAAAATCCTTTATCGGTCGGGCTCTTAGTAAATACAGTTATTTCTTTATACAAATGTAGGGCCCTATAATTTCTGCGATCACGGAATAAAAAGCACACTCTTTTTACAACAAAAATAACAGTAAAGGGTAAAAAAAATGAATTCCCAAAAATTAAAACGGAAAAAATGGAATTTGCAAAAATTAAAACGGAAAAAAACGGAATTTGGAAAAAAATAAAATGGAATTTGGGAAAAAAATAAAACGATTTTATAGGGCCCTACAAATGCCACTTCAGGTGTTGCTTGCATGCAGTGTAAAGACACTTTTTGTAAACACTGTTACTTTGTCTTTCCTCCTCTGTCATTTGCTTTCTCATCCTCTTTCCCTCATCTCACACACACACACAGCACAGACGCACACCATGTTAATAAGTGCTACCTCTTGCTCTCTCTTTCATATCAGTAATGTAGAAGCTGGAGACAAGGACGAGATGAGAGAATGATGTGTGGCTTTATGCTGTAGCACTTTCCAATGCAGACCTGGGATCAAACTGGACACACAGATTACATTTTTGTGTTTACTTGCCCGTGTGCATTGTGAGACTTTATGTGAGGTACCAGCACTTCAGAGGCTTAATGGAACATAACAATGTGGAAGTGCAAGGTTAGGATTTGATTTTAAAACATTTTTCTTAAGTTCCTGAAAGTCAATTTTGCTACTGTGTTGGGTCGCCACTCTGACGTCCGATGTAAAATCACTGGAGTTATTCTATAGCAAAAGGTTGCATAGTGGGTCATAATGACGCTGAATCTTGTTGAAATGAGATTTATTCTTTCATTTTAAGCATCACTAGCTTCAATTTTGAGAAACTAAGTTAGCTTTTACTAGGTGAAACATCTCTGTCACAATAGATAGTTTAGATAACAATATAATAGTTGAAGTGATTTGTGGAAAGGATTGTGGCTTGATGAGAACTTGTATGCATTAACTCACTTAGATACAATACCATAACAATGACAAGTGCTGGTAGTTCATTATTAGCCTTTTACGGGTGCCCCAATGTTCACCTGTTATGTAAATCATCCATGTTCCATGTATACACTTTGTATTCCATTTTGGGATCTGGAAAATGGTGCTTTAGAATGAATCAATTATAAATAAGTGCAGTGTTCTGTACTTATGGAAACAGTTCACCAAAGTTATCATTATTTATACTCACTCTTTTGTCATTCCAAACCTACATGCTGCTATTTTTTGTTCTCTAGAACACAAAAGGTTAACACAAAAACGTTAAAATATTATGGTTAAAATACAATGACGAAAAGCATCATATAAGTGTCATTAAAGTAGTCCAGATGACTTGTGCTCTGTATAAGTCTTTGAAACCATTGAAAATGTAGATTGTTGTTCAGTGATAATCTTGCCCTCCAGGGAGCTATTAAATTATGAAATCAAATCATTTAAATATGAATCACTTGAACTGGTTGACCCATTTCACAAATTGAACTGATTAGTTAAAGGCACAATGTGTAGTTTTTTCTTTCTTTTTTTTTTCTTCAGTTTCCAGCAATAACAAAGGTTTAGATTTATGACGCAGTGATGAGGGGAATGATGGGACTTGCTTTCAAGCTGATGGATCTAATAATGTTTATAGATGAGTGCAAACATTCATGTTTTTAACATTACGAAGCAGGTCGTGATTGCTAAAGAGACAGATATCACACGCTTGTTCCCGTGGATGTAAAGAAATAAGGACATTTAATTCTACTGAACTACTCGCAAGTGCTGGATTACTCACACAGGTCAGTTTATTAGTAGGGCTGTGCAAAAGTTAATGCGATTAATCGCATTCAAAATAAAAGTCTGTGCTTACATAATATATTTGTGTGTGCTGTATATAATTATTTTGTATATATAAATACCTATGCATGCATGTATATATTTAAGAATTATTTGCGCTTAAATTCTGTATATATATATATATGTATATGTATATATATATATATATATATATATATATACACATAATCTATATTGTATAAGTAGAAATATTTATAAATATAAATATTTTATATGTGAATAACACATTTTCTTAAATATATACATGCATGTGTGCGTATTTATATATACAAAATAATTATATACAGCACACAAATATATTATGTAAGCACAGACTTTCATTTTGGATGCGATTAATGCAATTATTTTTTGCACAGCCCTATTTATTAGACAAATTAACGAGGTAATGCACCACTGCTTTCACTTTGTCTAATGTTACACTATCACACTAACAGACATTTAAATGTGTGTTGAAAGTTAGTAATGTTATACTACATGTTAGCTGGTTTGCGATACGAAACTAGCAGTAAGCTAGATCAACATTAGAATAACATACTGACCATACTCTAACATTTCATCATGTTGAGCTAACGTTATATAACATTGATTTGTTTTATGTACAATTGCTCACCTGTCTAATAACGCTGTCAAGTCGTGACTCATGAAACTCTGTCAAGTCCAAGTTAGTCGTGGACGTGGAGCTCTCGGCATCTCTAAAACGCCATGCTGATATTGATCCTCATTTTAGTTCTTCTGTTTGTCCCAAAGTCTGCTTGCCATGGTCTATGTTTGAAAGAAATAAGAACTGTGTGCCGCTAAACGTTACGCACTACGCAGATGTCCACGTCTGTTGCCATGGTTACGTCAATGGCTATGGCGGAACGAAATCGAGGATGGCACGGATATTGAGTCATTGACATGCAACATTTTTTTCGGAACGGCCACTTATTTAAAACTGAAATTTCTCTGATATAAAAAATCTGTGGAGACTTTTGTGATATTGTAAGTACACAACTGCAGGAAATTACATATTGTACCTTTAAGAAATGATCCAGATGCAACACTTTTTCTTACACAAAGCTATCATATTACTACAGAAGAGTTATCATATTTATTATATCGTAGACTACTTTATGGTGCTCTTGTGTTGCACTATGAGCCATTTTTATATTGAAAAGACTCTTATATTGTGCTCCATATATGTTTGAAACAATGCAATACAATACAATCATGCCATTTCTTCCATCTTCTTGTTCCTAAGAATAAACCTTTAGCCGCAGGGCTGTCTAGTAAATGTGTAACCTGCAGAAATCCCTTAAATTATCATGTTCCCCTTCCCTTAGGTCCAGTGTGTGAAAGTGTGAATGCAGAGTTTCACGTGTTTCTTTTTTATGCAGCACTGTTTCTACCTTGGATTATATTTTAAGAGAACGAGCAAATTGCAAAATGCCCAGCGGTTCAGGGTTTCTATAAAAATGGAGCTTACTCGCTATGGTGTAATGAAACAATGAGAACATTGAATAGTTCGGACTTTGCCTGCGGACTTCTCTTACAGAGCGCTGAATTTCACTTGAGTGCCTTTAACCAAGGGAGAGTAAGTCAGCTGGTCCATTCAGGGCAAGAAGGCAGCAAATTTCACCTCAGTGCTCCATTCCACATTGTAGTCCATTTATCTTTCTCTAGAACTGCTAGATGTATTGAATTACCTCCCAAAATGAAGGGTAATTCTGCTCTGTGCTTTCCTGTTGCTATGTTGCAGAGATGGACTATAAAAGGCCATACTTTGTAGAAATATGTGCTTTTGAAGTTCTTGCACCCCAGACAATGCAATAATCAATCAATGTCCCAAAAATTGTAACTCAGTGTCCTTAGAATGAATCCAAAAAAATTGTAATTCGGTAGATTTCGGATGTAAAATTAGCCGCATTATTTGTACACTTTTAACTTAATTAAAGCCCAAAGTGCTGTGATTCCTTGTCCAGAAGCTTCATAGTCTGGTTTCCCTGCAGACCGTTTCGCCCTTCCTCTCGTTCTCTCTCATCCTGGTATCTAGTCTGATCACTCACTCACTCACACACCTGCTCCATCATTATTTCATCCTGTCTCAATCTCTCCCTCGTTCTTCCTATTATAAAGCCCATCACACAGTGCGCTGGCTTCCCCGGTGTGAATGAGATCCTGAAGTCATATTGATTTCCCTGGATGTCTATAATAGAGGATGTGCCATGTGTAACACCGGCCTTGTGTTAGCACACTGTAGGCCTTACTTTCTTTTTTTCTTTTTTTTTTAAACAGTACTATAGAACTGTGAACTGAGGGGGAAACTAAAAATGAATTGTTCATGCTAATGATGTATATATGAAGAGTTCAGATGCAAAAGCCTCTAAGTGCCATTTGAAATTTTCTTCTAAAATGATCATTTTTATCAAGCTTGTATATTTAAGCTCAGTAATTACATGAAATGACAATTAATAGGTAATCTTCATTGCCATTTAAGTGAAATTACTGAACTTTAATATACAAGCTTGATAAAAATGATAATTTTAGAAGAAAATTTCAAATGGCACTTAGAGGCTTTTGTGTCTGAACTCTTCATATAGTCTAGTTTTTTTTTTATTTGCACAATTAGTATGCATTGTTGTAGCACCTAAATGAATTATATAACTGTTAACAATGGAAATCTGACTGCAAAATTAGCACTGAATGTGATTTGCGGTTCTAAGTGCTAGGTTGACTGGGACCTAGCTTCCTATTATGTACTGTATCGCTTCACCACTGAGATTCGCACACCTGAATCGACTCTTTAAAAAGTCAAAACTGTGCTAGACTATACAGTGCACCAAATGCAAAAGCATTTAATTATTTATTTAATTATATTATTAATTAAATTCTGTTTATTGAAAAGATGTGATTTATATATTTAAATGTATTAAATATAAAAATACGATAAGCATGTCTGTAAGAAAAAAACAAAACAACAATAAACAACAATATGTGTAAAGTGTTATAAGCAATAATTGCAATATGTCCAAAACGGAGCGGGATGAAGCATAAGCATGTTATTTTTCCCACTCCTTATACACTGTAAAAAATATTGTTGGTTTAACTTAAAAAAAATAAGTAACCTGGTTGCCTTAATTTTAAGTTGATTCAAATGGAAAAAATGTGTTAATACAATGAAGGAGATTGATTTAATCATCAGAAACTCAAAATAATGTTATCTAAACGTAATAAATTAAAGTTGATTTGACAAAAGAAAAAATGTTGTGATAACAAATCTTGAAAATATTTTTTTACAGTGTACAACTCTAAATAGTTACAGTATGTGTATATATATATATATATATATATATATATATATATATATATATATATATATATATATATATATATATATATATCATAACAAAATACAGTTATTATAAACACCAGCCATTTTTTGTCAATTTTGCACCAAACAGCCCATCACCCTATAATCACACATGCCAATGCAATCAGTATTATAACCCACACTCACAATCGCATCTGTCCATCCTCATATTCTTTTAATAAATTGTTTTTTTATACAACTTTTTAAACTGTTTTAACACCTACTCCAAACCATTCCACACCCTTACCCCACAAGTAGTGATGCACATACTTTTTTCTTATTTTGAGTTTTTTAAAGTGTAATTCTTTTCTCAAATTATACCCACCCAGCCTTTTCATAAACTTGCCTTTCCTGGAAGAATTTATTTTTTATGCACAAAAAAAAGAATAATAATAATTTGAATATCATTAAACAAAATTGTTTGATGAACACAAGTTTTCTCTTCTTGTGTTCTTCCACAGCTTTCTCAGTCATTTTTACTGTCTGTTTTTCACTGTATTTTTCATCCATGGTAAGTGAATATTTACACACCCTTTAGTGCAAATATCAAATCCGTAGAGTGAACTTATCACACGCGAACTGCTTTCCACTTCTATTCTCCTTTTATTTATTTATTTCTCTCTCTCTCGCGCGCACGCCTATTAGTTTCAGTTTCGTTTCTTTAACGGTCCTCAGAAAGCAAAGAAAGCTACAACTTACGGTTTCCCCGTGAAACTTTCCTCCTTCCGTCCTTCGTCTCTAATCAGGTAGTTCCAAAGTCCGTTAATCCTTTAAGAGCTAGTTTTTTGACTAAAAAAGAATAATAATAATTTGAATATCATTAAACAAAATTGTGGCTAAAGCAGCTTTTCCATACAATGATCATTTTCATTTTTGATTAAACCATCCAATTGTGCCGGGCAAATTACAAATTAAATTCACAATTTGGATTTAAACAGCCATTGACTTAATTTAAAAGTCCAATTTCAATATAGTGCTTTGTTAAACTAAATTGCATATACTTAGCGTATAACCCACTGAAATACTGTAACTCACTGCCTTTGAGAAGAAACAAGAAAAAAGAGGGAACAAGAGCAACATATTAAGAATAAGAAGAAGAAAGAAGAAAACGGTCTGATTTCTTTGCCTTCTGGCCCGAACTGTCGTTATCAGGATATAAATATGCCCTTTTAATGCCGTGACACACTTTGAGTTGTGATTATGTAAAACCTCTCCTCCACAAAAGCTGAAGGGCTCCGCTTTTTAGCTAGCGCTTGATTTTAGGCAGCTGGGGCCATGTCGAAGTGGAAGGCACCCTGTGGAGAATCCCACGGTTTTGGATGGTACACCACTGCCTTCGGTTCTGGAGTAAGGCACTGTGATTGGCACCCACAGAGCTTCGGCTGTTGGCAGAAGGCAGAGATGCCCACTAAAATGCATCGATCTTCCAAACAACACATTCCTCTGCTACATCAGAGAGCGACAGAATGAGAGGACGAGAAGTGTGTGTGCAACAGATAAAGACATTGCTGCAGGTATAGCCACAACAAGGAGGGGATACTCACCTGTTCATACTGCGGTTGATTTGAGCAATGTGCCTTAGTTAATGCAGAGTTAGACACAGAACCTGATATCAAATTAATCGCTCAAGTCAGGCGTTTTATGAGACATTATTCATTTCAATGTTCTGCCTCTTGTTCAGTGTGACAAGATGCTGGAATTAAAAGGGAGAAAGAAAGAGCCAGAAAGAAAAAGTCCTCACTCTGACTGATCCCATAGCCCCAATTAGATGAGCAGAGTTGATAATACAGTAATGAAGACCCGCAGATTCAAGTCTAGTCATTTCAGGTCCTCCCATTAAACCTTCCAATGTAGTTAACATTGATTCCGGCTTGGCGCTGGGCAGAGTATGGACTTCATAAAGGAAGACAATAGCTCCTGAATTGGGCTCTAGCTTTGACATAATTGCCTCATAATTGCATAGCAGTGATTTGCATTCACTTTCTGGCCCTTCCCATCAGCCAATTAGATCCGTTTGTTGATTTATGTGTGTGCTGATGGGAGCTGATGGCTTTTGTCATGGTTCATATTGATGAGTGCTAAATACCTCAAGGCTTTTTTTAATCTTTATGAGGGTGCAGGAGGACAACATGTTAATAGAACTGCGGGAACCAGATTGAACGGTGATTCACAATCAAGTGGCCATGTGGTGATTAGGTTCATTGTGCTATTCAAATATTTGTACAGTTATAACATTTATTGATTATACATATATTCAGCCCGTTCTCATACTTTAGCATCACATAGAAAGCTATATGACAAAACGGCGCTATACTACGCACATGGCACCCTTTATCGTTAATATAACACGCGAAGCCAAGGCGTCATAGATCCTTTTGCATAATATGAGACTACCCTACCCCACACCTTAACCTACCAATTACAGCGCGTTATATTAACGATAACGGGTGCCATGTGCATGTGTCTAGATTACTAAGTATGAAGTAATTGTGTCTCAATTTGAACTCAAGTGTCTTTGAATCCTGTTTGAGGTGTGGTAAAGTTTATTTTTATTTCAACTGAGCTATGATGCGCAGTGCTGCATTAATTCATTTTGACAGAATGTACAGTCATTGATTTAATTGAGCTATAAAAGATATATAAGGAACTCATAATCGTTTTAAAGTGAATGTACTTTTTTCCTGGTGTTTAGACATTTCTGAAGGACAAATACAGGAAAAGATCATGATCATGTTCATATACTAAATATAAATTAAAGAGCACCTATTATGGCATTTAAAATGTTCCTAATATTGTTCTGGGAGTCCCCAACAACCGTTTTACATGAATTCAATGACAAAAAAAACACTTTTGATGTCTTATAATATGCATTTATTTTTACCTGATTTGCTCACCTGACTCCCAAATGATTCGTAAATCGACTCAGATGGCAGATGACCCAGTCAATTATTGTTTGTTAGCCCAATGCATAAACATATTAATAAAGCACTGCAGTACTACAAGATGCACTATTCATGACAACTCCAATAACAGCGAGAAACATTTCACATATTTAAAAATAAATGACATTGGAGACCTAGAAGCTGCACTGAGTGTAACTTACACACACACACACACACACACACACACATACTTATTGCGCCTTCCCCTCCCCGTGCCCTGACGCTACAAAACCCATTAAAGCAACAATTATTAATAATACTTACAGGTTGTGATTCGGAGGAGGAAGCTGATCCATGGATATACACTGTGGGGGTACTGAGCCCTCCTTCAGGAACAACCGGCTTGCGAATCCACATTTGAATTCATTTATGTTTTTTGAATGATTCATCATTAAAATGATGAGAACACAAATGGGCTATACTGTTGTGGTATCATTGCAAATATGAACTCTAACCACCGATTCTTCACATGCTCAAGAGGCTGATCTCATCTTTGCATTGTAGAACACAGCGTCTTCTCGACATGATTCTATTCATTTTGAATGTGTTCTAGATGTCACTTCAAGTTTACACTTCCGTAAACTTCGAAACTTTGGAAATATATATATATATATATATATATATATATATATATATACACACACACACACACACAGATTAGGGGCCGGGATCTCGACTTAAAAAAATTTAATCTAATTAATTGGAGGCTTTGTAATTAATTAATCGAAACTGTAATCGCATTTTAAACCTGCATAAATATTTGGACTAAGAACAGTGAGATTTTTCTTTTCAAATGGATTTTTAGTATAACATTGCATAATGACTTGAATACATAAGCTTAAAGCAACAAAATATTGTCTAGATTTTTGTTCAAACCAAGTTCCAACAAGCACCATGATAGCCATTGTATATGTTTTGCGTCCAGGCTGAAACTTGAGGGTCGATGCGACATGCGAATTCCTTGACGCATAGCTCTCACACAACCCTGCTCTTAATGACGCTTCCATACAGCGCTTCACATGAACTTTCTTGCTCACTAGACAATGTAGCTAGTGGTTTTTCCAAAAATTACCAGCCACATATAGCACTTTTACTAGCCACATTTTAAATGGGGCTTAAAAATGTGCTAAAATGTAATAATTGTATCATTAGCTCTGTGTATCTAAAGCTCATCTTTTGAAAAACATGTTGTCTATTAAGATAAACACATACAATAGATTCTTATCGTATATAATAAAAGTGCTGCATCTTTTTTGTCTTTTTCTATACAGCAGTAAATAATACAGAGTAGAACAATTATCTGCATTAGTAACAATGAGAAAGAACGATCATATCTCTTTCTAAGAAAAATCCACAATTAAGGCAACATGATTACAACTCCACAGGTGAGCCCTATATGACATAGTTTTGGGGACTGTAGATTGTTTGGCGCTCAGCATTTCTCTCAAAGAGAGAGACTTAATAATTATCATCATGAAGCTGGGCAGCTCTGAGTAAACTGGAGATATGTCCACCTGAAACAAGTATAGGCCGACATGTCCATCGCCCAGACCATTCCCACAAATGCATTGCTCTCCTGCTTCATCACCATGATGAATTTTATTAAAATATAGAATTAACTCTTGTAAGATAGTTGTGATATGACGTGCCACATAAGGGCAGCCCTGCTAGTAGTTACACTCTGTGTCCCTTAATCATGAAGATGATTTTCTATATAAAATATCGGCCACACTCACGTAACTGACTTGAACGCTGTGTTGGTGTGTGTGCACGGCGAACGCAGTCGCGTGTGATGATCATTGGACAAAAGTCTGGAATGTCGACATTTGGCATCGCTGCACCGCTGCAGAGGCACTCACAGGCAGCGCGTGAGACGCGCCGGATGTTCCTGGATTTCTCGATGCTTATTAAAAAAGATCGCTGGATACCTCATCACATTAAGTGGATAATTAAGGGCAGAGCTAAAACAGCCCTCAGACCCACGGCCACCCGAGATTAATCTCCACGTGTCTAATGTTCGTGCAACTCGTTTGTTATGTCAGATAGATGTCTTTTGACAAGACTACAGATTTTTTAACAAGCCGAAGTGGCTAGTGTGGAGTGACTTGTGCTACCGCGCCACGCGCTGAACCCATCCTCATTTGGTGGGTGTTAATATGTCAAACCCTGCATCCGTCCGTTTTTGAGGGCAACATAATTTCCCATCCGCGGGACCAACCAAAGCGGTCCATTAGCTGTGTTCCACTGTGGTTTGTTGTTTAGCTGTCTCAAGCATGGACTGTAAAAAAAAAAGTCATGAACGCTGAGTCTGGAGGCTCCGAGTATAATTCAGTCCGCTGAAACTAATCCAGAGAGAATGTTCTCGCGGTGGAAAAATATGTGCGATTAAAATGCGTTAATTTTTTGTGTAATTAATTAATGCGTTAAAGACCGTAATTAATTAATCTTCGTAATTAAACGGCGTCAAGCCCCGGCTGACACACACACACACACACACACACACACAGATCCCAAACTTTGAATGGCAGCGTTTCAATTAATGTGATAAATTGCCATTTGATAACATTTTTCTAGCCAACAACTGACAAGTACAACACATGAAATGACAAGAACAAAACAATAAAGTTGCCCTTCATAAAGCTGAGCATGAGTGCTCTTGTCTGGGTGCTTGTCTTTCTGTATGTGTGTGGGAGAGAGAAAGAGGTTGTACGTGTCTGTGTGCGCACGCATGGTCGGCACACACTCGAATGTGTGTCAGTGTGTGTATCTGCGAACACGGAGGTCGTATAACTTGGTGTAACCGAACAGTGAAGTGGAACCGCTCGCCTTGACTAGAGGTGTCACGAAAGAGCCCCGCTATGCGCTTCAGCATGTGTAATTAATCATTAGAGGTGTACTTCTTAACCGCTGCCTAATACCATCTCTCGTCCCTTGCAGAAACCCACTTCTCCCTTAATTACTTATAATTGCCTTTTACTCATTCGCTCTAAGATGCTAATATTCCTATTTGAGAGTGTTCAGCACATTTCCTCCCCAGTTTTTATTTTTTGGTGCCTTCTGGATTTATGCTGTACCAGGCAGGAGCTCTCATAAAGGCTGATCGCTGAGGTTAACGTCAGTGATAGAGGCCATTAACTTCAGGAGATAGATATGACTTAGCTTCATGTCACTGTCTGGTCACTGTTACTTTGAGAGGCTCCGGCTCAATTTGCGGCCCACTTTTGCGGCTGAGCACATTCAGATGAGATGGAAGGAAAATGAAATAGATGAACAGACGCCACCTGAACTGAGATATCAGCCTCTCTCCGGATACCGTCGAGCCGCTGTTCATTCCAGGGGCCACGTCAAAGAGAGGAGGCGAGCAGATATGTCAAGGATTGACTAGGATTACAGTTCATCTGCCAAGAACGGCATCCTTATTTTAGATGCAGTACAATATAAAACTCAACTGCGTCAGGAAAATCAGAACACAGCCTCTTAGAAGTGGAATTTGCTCTTCTGTATTTTCTGTCTGCCCTGAAGCCCCATTCAAACGTGGTTTCCGATTGAATACAGTTTCGTTCGGCTGTGCGGTTTAATGAAAAATGGCAATACAAGTGGTATCAGTGTACAGATAAAACCTTAAAGGGTACATATCATGCTTTTAAATAATTCATTTTTACTTATAAATCATACATTTGTGGTCTATATAAAGCATAACTGCAATGCTTGGGTCTGAATTCCTCATTATTATAGCTCCACAGGCCCCTTTTCTACCCCTTTTCTGATGTGCTTCTGTGAGCAAGTCGTTTCAATGCTGCCCCTTTAAATAAAAAGGCCGCCTGCTTACCCCGCCTGCTTTCCAGGTCGCTGAGTTCACGGTCAGCTAAACTCAGGTTCAACTCTCCGTGTTCGGCCATTATTGTAGTTTGATAAGAGATACGATTACTATAGCTTCAAAGAACATTTTTATTCACACATTAACAAAATGTCAACAACGGAAGACTTGTCCACCAAGCCTTACATATTCGAGCCAGAGCAAGTGATTTGAAAAAGATGACGACGACGAACCTCTTCATATGGAGGCAGGTAACGTTATGTAAGTTAACTATGTTGTGTTATTAGTGAAAGTCGACTATTTCTCTTGTTAAAACAAGCACACTGACAAGATAAATGACTGCGGTCTGATCTTACCACTAATAATCTGTATTGATAATAAAATGATAACTTACGTTTCGATCAGGAAACACAGCAGCTAAATGATAGAAGGAGTTTACCCGATCGGCAAACCCTTCTGTATACTGGCTGAGGTTGTTGAAGTGGGGATCCTTGAAGTGCTTCAGGTCATTACATCCAACAACCGAACATTTTGACTAGCCCTCTCGTAACTTCTGCATGATTGAGCTTGGACTACAAAATCGGAGCGAGAAATAATAATGGCGGATTGCTCGAAGTGTTGGACCGGTAGTCGATGTCCTTATTTGTCAGTTCCGCTGCAAATACGGTGACGTACTTGCTCAAAAAAACTTCATAGACAACAGCAAAATCTGAACAGGTTGAAAAATATGACCAAAACAGAATATAAAGATATAAACGAAGCACCTGAAGAGAATAATTACATCTTTTCTGTACTTATAAACACTCCAAATCTACAACATAATGCATTTAAGGGCTAAAAAAGTGGATTTTGCATGATATGTCCCCTTTAAGGATATATTTCGCACCAAACCGAGTAGCGCCCTGCTCTTTTGTCACCATTGTAACTCATTGATTTTCAAATTGTTTTTGGCAGGTACTACAGTGATGACCATGACGTCTTACGACGCAGACGATCCCAACACGGACAACGCTGTGCTGCGCTACATCATCGTGAGACAGCAGCCCGATAAACCTTCACCCAATATGTTCTACATCGACCCGGAAAGAGCGACATTGTCACCGTGATATCACCCCAGCAGCTCGATAGAGAGGTATGTGCTTTCTTTGAGTTCCTTTTTTTAATTGTTGGATGGACATAAGCCACAGTACATTATTGTATGTTTTTTAATTAGTGGCATACCGCTGAATCTTGGGGCCTCCTCCGTATGTACCATAAGACAAGGCCCCCTCCATAGTCATGCATAAACTTTTGTCTCAGGTGGAGATAGTATGATGGAGCTGATGGAGAAAGGCAGTAATGTTATTTTACTTTTTTTCTGTAACGCTTCACAACAAGATTAAATTAACAGAGGTTAATGATTAAGGATAAATAAATACATAATTAATATGAATGAACAAATAATATATACAGTCACCGGCCACTTTATTTACATACTTTATTTAGTGACACCCGTTTAACTGCTCATTAATGCAAATATCTAATCAGCCAATCACATGTCAGCAACTCAATGCATTTAGGCATGCAGACATAGTCAGGATGATCTGCTGAAGTTTAAAGGGGAGTACAATGGTGTTTCATGCATTCAGAGTTGTTTACAGTATTAAGATGGATGGATTCTCTTGCCAAACATGGCCAAAGTTAAAAAAAATATCTATTTTAAACGAATAACAGAGAAATGTCTGTGCCGAAAATCTTACTTCCGGGTGGGTACAAGTTTCGGCTGGGTTTTTTTTTTCGATCGTGGATCTAATGACGTAGTGTTAGATGACATTTTACACGCAAAACCAGAGTACGAGAGGACACGCTTCAAAAGGAAATCATCAGCAGCGCTGCATAGGATTTGTTCAAGAATGTCTTTAAATACATTAGTTTAGCTGGCCACTGTGTCTGTTTATTGTAAAACCAAATCATGTTGTCATAAACCATGAGTAAACACACAAATTTTGTAAGTTATAACTTATGCATGACATTGTGTTCTAAAAACACTGCGCTCAAGTTAAAATCCTTTCTACTTTTAAAAAACTCCCACATGCACACCTTTAAAGGGTTAGTTCGGTATATTACACTTAAAGCCCTGTTTTAAGATAGTTTCTGATAAAATAGGTTCTTTTTTTCAATTTAAGTTCTGGAAACTATATATATATATATATATATATATATATATATACATATATATATATATATATATATTTTGTTGGTTTAACTTAAAAAAACTAACTAACCTCGTTGCCTTAATTTTAAGTTCATTGAAATGGAAAAATTGTTAAAACAATGAAGGAGATTAACTTAATCACCAGAAACTCATAAATATTATGTTATCTGAACTGCATAAATTATCTAAGTTGAATTGACAAAAGAAAAAAAGTTGTGATTACAAATCATTAAAATATTTTTTTACAGTGCTCCTGTGAATGGTGAAGTCAGTAAGTGGACTCCTGAAAAAGATTGTAAGTGGACACCTTTAAAAAAAAAACATTTGACAGTTTATTTTTTCATATATCTTAAGTCTGTATGACAAAAAATGACAGCGTATTTAAGTCTATTTGCTGCTGTGTAAAAAAAATCTATCAAAATGTGCCGTGCATTTCGAACCCCAGAGGGTTAAATAAACTCAGCATTGGTGACTGTGAGCATAGAAAAGTGTATATAACATCTGTGTATATATATATATATATATATAATTGTTTAACATAAAAATACTCATTAATTGTGAATTTGTGATACTTAATGCATGGTGATGGTGCAGTGGATAAGACACAGGCCTTTGGTGTGAGAGACCCGGGTTCGAATTCACTGTGAGACACCAGATTTAAATTTTTCAGCAAACATAA
>JAQIUQ010001229.1:155000-170000 GCA_030378365.1 Hybognathus amarus | reverse complement strand
AAGATTCTTCCCCACTCTCAGTTAATGAATCATTGTGTTTGGCAGGACGGCTAGACAAAACAGACAGCAAAATATTTACTCCTGCAGGTGGTTCCTGAGTTATTATGTTATGTCATCTAAATGCAAATATTACAGTGAACGCAGGAGGGGTGTGGGCGGCGATTGAAAACACTGCATTATTGCATGATTTGATGTGCACTTCACTGCATAAAAGATATAAACTGTCATTTACTCAGTCATTATTATGTAAAGATGGAGTTGGGTAGGAAATAGACCTGTGAGTGAGTTTTTGGCGGATGGAGAATACTCTAGGATTGCCCCAGGATTGTTTTTAAATATGTTCTGTCTTTTATTCAGCAAAATCTGTTATTTATCATTTTAAATTCATTTTTACCTGGGGCTTTATTAATGATATCCAAAATTATTCTTTAAAAATACTTGCATCAGAAATGAAATAGCTGAATTATTTCAGTAGTTATGAGAAGATTTTCACTCTATATTCTAACTTTTTTTTCTGTGTGTGGCTAGTTTGTCCCAATGCTCTTGTCAGAAACATTTGTCATTTTGATTTTGACACATTGTCATTAGACACATGATACCAGTCACCAAACGTCAGGGCTGGGCTTTTGACGTTATACTCATGAAAACTTCACCCTTTCCATCAAGCCCAGGGGTCTGAAGAACTAAAGAAACTCAATCTTATGATAGACTCTAAAGTTTGTCAATTTCTATAAATACACTAGAGAAAGGTGCAATTTTTTCTCTCCTTCAGTTTCTCTGTCTTCCCGTCTTGTCATTTTCTCCTGCACGTCTACTGTTGCCATATTTGTGCTCTGTCATGGACAAAAAAGGATGTAACCTTAAGGTAACATTTTACAGTATTACTTTGGTTAATAATATGAGTTAATGCATTAGTAGGGGAGAGCGTGGCACAACACTAACGCATTTTGGTTTTGGCTCAATTAATTAAAAAATAATTAGGTTCGATTATTATTTTATTTTTTTTACACAAGCAACATACACATCTCTGCTACAAATAAACACTTAAAGGTTTTTTCTAGGACCTACCATTTTCGTACAGTTGCACTGAAAGTGACAGAAGTGCAAATGTTGTAACTTACCCTATATGTGGGGTTAATTGTAACAGACAGAGGGGTTAGTTGTAACACTTGTGTGTAACACACATAATTCAGTACTATTTTATTTGTATAGTTTGATATTGTTTGTGCATCTGTATAGACAGATATCCATACATCCATCCCTCATCCAATCATCCTTCTATTGTGGATCAATATCATGGATAGAGACATAGAAAAGGGCTGCATAGTTTTGCAATAAATAATAATAATACAATTATAAAATATTGTAATTGCAATTAAATTAGATTTGTGTGTGGCAGCTGCATGTACAATTATTATTATTAATAATAATAACAGTCATAATAATACAAATGAGCTTAAAATAAAAATTTAAAGGGTTTATTGCATTAAAAACAGGCCATATTTTTAATAAATAAACAAGTTATCATTCATAGTACACTAAATTTTAAACATTTTAAATTCCAACATTGTTTGTGAAAGTCTAACAAAGTTAAATGTATAAATAAATACTCAAACCTGAAAAGTTGTGTGGCTCCGTTTTCGTTTGATTCTCATTGTACACTTGGCGGCTTATTTGTAACACTGTGTTACAACTAACCCCGCTGTGTATTACATATTTTAAGCCTAGCTAACAGTCGCTAGGAATTGCTGACATCGTTTCAAAACGGTGCTATGTTTGAGCCAACAAGACAGTGATTAAGGCAATATAAAGTTAGATTTGGAAACGTGTACACCCAACTCAGAAACCGAAAAAAATGTATGATGAATAAATTTACTTGCATGGTATCAAAACACTCTTTGTCCAGTATCTTCAAGAAATATAATCAAAACTTTTCGCAAATTCACGGGAGACCGTCTTCTGACAGCGAGAGAAAAAGAGCGGAAAGACAGCCTGCTTGATCCTGACTGACTATGTAAAACGTCTGTGTTACATTTAACCCCGCGTTAGGTTGTGCCCCTCAATGTTATGAATTCAAAATACAAAATACTTTTACAGCATTTATTCATGTTGGTTAATGGTCAGTTTCTCCATTCATTGAAGTTATTTATCATATTTTTATGAATTTATTTATCTATCTTAAAAACAGGGTCTTGAAGCAAAAATCTTGATGGCAATGTCTGTGTGTTTTGAAACTCCTGTGAAATTATCCTAACCTGCCCCTTTGTAGCAGTGAGCAAACAAAGCACTCTCGCAAGGATTTCAACTGCACAAGAGTTAAACTCTGGACATTTTCCTGGCTTAACCAGAAAGCTATTTGACAGCAAGCCAGAAAGTTCAGTTGTGGTCCTAAAGTGCATAAAGCAGGTGGAGTCCATCTTGAGTGATTAAAAATGGCACCCTCCCCCTCTCTCCTCGCATTTCCTCTCTTCCCTTTCTCCTCTATCACGCCTCTGTCTACTTGCATTAGCGCGGAAATGAGATTCCACTAATTAATTAGATCTCCAAGTGCTAAAGATGAAGATTACATCCCAATGAAGGTTAGGAGTGTCAATCACATTTTTTTCACTAGTTGTGGATTCCCGGAGATAAATTGAGCCCCATGGGAATTGTGGGCAGAAAAAAAAAAGGTCAGGCTGTTAATCCTTCTCCGTTATTAATTGAGCCTCGCTGATCTACTCAGTCAATAAAGATGTGGAACATCAGAAGATAGAAAGAAAATGTAAGATGAGTACTGTTGAAATATGTGGAGAAAGACGTTAAACAGAAGAGAACTTGGAGATGAACAGAAGAAGAATGGGAGGTATTAAACGGGATAGTTCACAAAAAAAGAACAATTGTACAGTATAAGTCATTATTTACTTGCCCTCATGTTGTTCCAAACCTGCATGACTTCTTATGTAGAGCACAACATAATAAAAAAGAAGAAAAAAAAGAAGATTTTGCATGATGACAATGACTAACCCTATTAAGGTATGCAGCAAAGGAACAATTATTTCTTTGCATTTTTTATACCAATTATGATAATAACAACAATAAAATAAATAAATAAATAAATAAATAAATGTATTAGACCCAACAGTATTTTAGATACAGTCCTCTACCAAACGGTTGAGACCTCTGTTCATTAATAAAAGAACAACATTCAGAACAAGTCATATTAAGTGCAATTTATTGACTAATAAAAAAATCTGATGGCTGCTATTGATGGCTCCATCATGGTCTTGAACTGTAAAATGATTTGTAGTCCATTTATCAAGTCTAAAACATAAAGAAATTTATTTTATTACAAACCATGTACTCTTGCAATGCTTCTCATATAGTAATACACAAACATAGTCAATTTTAAATTATGAAATTAATAGTAACACCATAATTGGTATTAATTCTTCAAATTTATTCTTGATATTTACCATATACAGAACAGAAATGGTGTCTCTACTGTTGCTAGAACAAAAATGGCTATTAAAAACACATAAACCTGCGTAAGAGACGCTGTTCACAAGGCGGTGCTCCGAAACGGACTGACAAGACAAGAAAAGTATATTTTGGGCTTTGTGTGTCCTCCTAAACTATCAAATATACATAAAAATGTCAAAATGAGAAGCTCTGAGATTCACTTAAACATAGTTTATTCACTTAAACACAATTATGTCTTAAATTGACCTAAATAATAGGGAGAAAATGATTCAGATGCATCAGATCTGCACTTGGTCTTAAAGGGGCAGCAGTCTAATAAACCTGCTGACTAATTCAGCCATTAGCCTAATGCAAATCAAACAACAAAAGGCAGAGCAAATCACTCACAGCTCTTGCATGAGTAACTTTAGATTTAATAAGCATTAATCCATCTATGATAAACTATACAGTGCTATTTTACATTTGATTACTAAATTAGATTTCTTTTCAGACAGAAACAATTACCTGAGAAGTAATGTTTGTAGACCTTCCGGAAATGAAAACACTGTGTATATAATTTGTATCTTTGATTGATTGTATTCTTGTGTGTGTACGTGTTTTTTTCTTATGTGTCTTTTGTATATAAAACAAAAAAAGCCAGCACGATGCTGCATAAAAAAAAATCAAAAATTCTTTGTTTTGTTAAAGCATTGCCTTTTCTATTTAACATTTTAAAATATAAAGTTAATTATGTTCTTAATTCTTTAAAAAAAAAAAAACACTAAAAAGAACCGATAAGAATACCGTTAAAGTACCGGATCGATAAGCAGTATCGGTAAGAGTAGTAATACCGATAAAACCTTAACGATACCCATCCCTACTGCTTGAACGTCATTAAAAACAAATTATAACCAGGCAAAGCTTATGCAGCGACTGTCTTCTTCCACAGCCAGGCACGGCACAACATTTTGTCAACGGAATGTTTATTGCTGGTAGCTCGCTCCGGTTTGTCATCACGAGGTATGCTTTTGTTTACCTATGCGTGAATGCGCGAATCGGTGGGCGGGGCTAAACCGGCCGTGTTGAAGTAGGCGTTGATGAGCGGGTGGCTATTAGCGTCATTGACGTCATACTTCCACACTTTCAAAAACGAGACGTTTGTTGAGGCTGGTGTCAATAAAAGCTTTTATTGGACAAGGTCGTTTTCAGTTCTGAAACTTACAGGATATTCTTATAATATGATGACCTCTTAGATGTCAAAAGCTCAGGGAAAATTTGATTTCTCAGTTCATCACCCCTTTAATTAAGTTACATAATTCTGTTTAAAAACTATTCTGAAACAATAATATGTCAACAAAAAAGTCTTACCATTAAAAGTACCGTCAAAATTCACAGTTCATCAAAGGAGGAGTAAATTTTCGGCTGTGCCGTGTGCTGTTGAAAGGGACACTGAAAAGGCATGCCGCTCACAGACACAGTGTCATCTAGTGGATTTTTTAGCATTGCACAACTACACCAAACGGTCAGAGATGGCTCATTCAGTTTGAGTTAAGCTTGATGCATTTTTCAATGAAATATAGGGACTTAAAGTGTGGTCTACCAAATGGTTGAGATGTACCTTTTGTATGGATAAAAGTACTTCGAACATTCTTTAAAGTGTCTTATTTTATGCTTTGCTGAACAAAATAATAAATGATGCGTGTGAATAAATGATAACAGAATTCTCATTTTGTGTCTCTTGAAGATTTTTCTAGGGACCTTGCTGTGAGTTTACGAACAAGGCGTTTTTTGAGAGACACACTCTGATATTGATTAATATTGTGCATATTGTCTGATTCACCTTGATGAAATAAGCAAACAAGTTTAGTACACTCTGTCCATTAGCACAAACCAAAGAAAAAAACACTAAATAAAAATTATAAATAACAGTGGTACTTTTGCCTGCTATGGTGTCCTTCCCTGAAGAGTTATTGGCCCAGAAGTAGAGACTCTCAAGTACCCTTTAGCTCTCTTGTTTAGCTCTGGAATCAGCTCTAAACTCCCATTCTGTGTCATAAAGATGCCAAAGATGCCTTCATATTCTCACAGGCAGGCCCAAATGGAGGCCTGTGTCTCTTACAAATGCACCGATTTTGCACTATTGAACTCTCCGGGACTTGGCAGTAACATTTTAAGTATAAAATATGCATCTTTTATTTTACTGGCAAAGAGTTGGGAGCGATCTAAGCACAATCTGTTCCCATAATGGCATAATATAATGGCCAATTGTCTGCATTTATAAGGAATGAGCAGGTCAGGTGCTCGCCCTCTCCTTATCCCGAGAAGTTCCAAATGTCTCCAATTACCACAACCCTTATGTTCTGGAAGGACACGATGAGTGGGTATTTTAAATATCTCCGGCTGGCTTGTAAAAGTGTATTGGTGTTTTATTGGGAGCTGTAAGCCGGGCCACGCGTGAAGCGAGGCGTCAAAACTAAGTACTGAAATTGGACATATTGTGTGAGTGTAGATGGACAAAAATGAAGTCTGGTAGACTTCTGATTCCAGCTTTGCTTTAGATCAGAAAACTATAGCTAAGTTGGTTTCACTTCCATCACACTGTGGAAATAGAGTATCACGCATCAAGGTCAGACTTTAATTCCTGGACGTGCCTATCGGCTTGACCGCTCTTCCTGCTAATCCCACCCTAAGAAACCCTCACCTCCCGGCCCACGCCCTGATCTTCTGTGTGGGATGCAGCCATTTCAGATTCATGCGTCTCAGATGGTTGTGTGGGTTGAGATAAGAACAGAGCCGGTTGTGTGTTGAGGCAGGAGGACTGAGGGGTAATGAAGTGAGTGATGAGTTTCTTCTCTTCCTGACTGAGCTTTGGGTCAGAGATCACCTGGTGTCCATAGAGAGCGAGAGAGTGAGTTACAGCAAACGAGAAAGAGGAATCATTCTTTTTTTCATTTATCAATCTGACTGGTTGACTCGTGAGGTGGTGGAAAGAAGGATTTGGTCAGATCTGATCGTCCTGAGCGGGTCACTGGGCACGGTCCACAAAAGTAATAGGGTCCCAAAGGAATGCTTTCCTCATGCCAAAACTAGCAATTTTGTGCCGTACTATTTGTCAGAGCATTATTTTTAAAGTTCTTTAGGACATTTTCTATTGATGCATTATACCAATTGTATTTCTTCACATCATTTTACAATGCATTTTCTTTAAGCCAGCATGTATAGATGGGCATTATGTGTGCGCATTAACACGCACACATGTGTGTGTGTTTGAATTTTTTGTGCGCTGATGAAGACCTCAGAAATGTAGAGATGATGATGTTCATGGTGATAAATTAAATTAACACAGTCTCATCCAATTCGTCATATAACTGACGTTTTGGGACGTCTTTTGACCATTCATCAATATGCGACTTTTTAGGGCCCCCTTAAACGTCGGTAGATGATGATCCCGGGTCGTCATACAACTGACGCTTCACCTTTAACGTCAGTTCAGGTGACGAGTTGGGTTTAGGGTTAGGTTTAGGTCTGGGGTAGAGTTAGGATCCCATAACGTCATCTACCGACGTTGTAAGAGGGCCCTAAAAGTCGTATATTGGACGATGGTCAAAAGACGTCCCAAAACGTCAGTCATATGATCGAATTGGCATGAGACTGCGCTGATTAAATCAACTTTTTGTATAAAACAGTGCATTTTAAAAACCTATGCTCGTTTTTTGTTTGTTTGAATTGACCCTTCGCTAAGTCACGCCCGAAACCGCCACTGGCCAATCGTGCCTTAGCAACCGTAACTATGTGCGGGAGGTCTGGCAAGCTTTCGAGAGAGGGAAACATGCTGAAGCATTGTGCGTATGGATTGTGCAAATCTGATACCGGTATCCTAAAAGTTTGGACGCGGAGAGGAATAGTTTTCCTTCCAGAAAATCTAAAAGCCAAGAGGAGAAATGATGAGCGTTGATCAAGCAGTGTGGGAGACCCACTACCGGTAAATGTCGACATGATAAACAAAAACACCTAACGTTATTGCTTGGAAATATTGATGGTTCTTTGGTCATAATGATATAACGTAAAATAAGACGATTAAATTTAAAGACAAGACAAAGGCTCACTGACATACTTTAAAATATAGTTCAGCATTTTGTTAATCAACGTCCTACTAATCGTTACCCCTGACTAAGTTACTTTAACCCAATGCGATCGCGGCTTCTCTTGGTATTAGTTTTGTTCCACAAGATTTATGGATAAACTGTTTGATTTATAATTATTAGGATTTTCACATACCCTGCTGTGCATGAACATAGCTGTTGTTAAATTTTTAAGAAATTATTCTCTAATCGGTTGCATATTATGTTGTGAATATATCCCTCGAATTGCGTCAATTGCATTTGTGTGAGTTAACACCGGTATAATGCTGATGTCATTGATAATGTTATGGAATAATTGAGGTAATTTTTAAATGTACTTTGCATTTAATTGCAATGCATTTTGAGAGCCAACCCGGTGCAAGTTTTGTTTGTTTGACGGTGTTTTCTGTTTTGAGCCAACATGGGCAGTTAGAGGACAATGCTGATGATGTCATCATCAATGGTGTAATGGTAATGGCAGTACAATAAAATAGCTAATGTTGTAATGCAGTTTTTGTATGGCCGCAATGTACTACCTTGTTCTAGTATAAAACCAAATTTTAAAACTTCTCAGTACATTTCCCCTGCTGATGACAGTGGTGACAGCTGGAGGCAGAGGCATCAGTAGCTATGGGCTATTTTGTCTCTCTGCCAGAGTCTAGTGCGCTTTCCCAAACAGTGGACCCACTGTGCTGGATTCGCAGGCTGCACACTTGCATACGCACACACATTTATCAGAGATGGAATGTCATGTCACCAAGCTCCAACTGTTTTTGTGTGTGCTATGTGTAGAGCAGTGATGGCACTAGAGCAGGGCTATAGCAATATCGCTGTGTCATGTTAAAAGAAGTTTAATTTAAAAACATGTCTCAAGACCCTGCGCTCTTTCATTTTGTTCACGTTTTTAAAACAAACGCATTCTGTGTGCACGGCATGGTAATTTAGTTAACAGCAGGTTTTTTTTTTTCAGCCAGCCTTTATATACCCACTGTTGAGCAGTACCTGTTCCAGCCAGTAGGAGGGCTCTATGCACAATCGCTTCCGGGTTTGTCTTAGCATGCCCAGTTACATCCGGTGCTGTCAGAAGACGGTTTTGCGTTAGGTGGAGATAGTGTCAAATTACACACACTGTTTACAAAAACTTTCTGCGGTTAACGTAAATGATGTTAACAACACTGTGAGGCAGTTAGCTGTCACACATTAGAGTAAAAAGACAAGTTATAAATTATATTTTTCGAGCTATATCAACAACTTTGAGGGTGAGTATTCTCTCATATCATGTGAAATCCGACTAGCGAATCGGTTTCTAAAATCGTTGTCTCCGTTTCTCCATTCCGTTTCGAGAAAATTAATTTTATTAAAGTTTTTGCCGCTATATACTTTGCATGCAGAACGCGCTGAGAGGAAGTAAAGATGCTGAGATTCTTTCGGACATACGTCAGCAGGGTTTGTGCATAGAGCGTATAAACAGTCATTGATTGAAAGTAGTAATAAAGAATGTCCAGACAAACTGATAACATAGGTCTAAATTCTAAAAAGAGTGTTTCCTCACGTGGGTTGCCGGATTGAGGACATGCAACAGGAACAAGCACAATTGATAAGTTAAGTTAAGTTGATCAGCTAATGTATCTGCATTTTAATATGTTGGTCATAGCTTTTTACAACACCAAATCAGAAAAAGTAAAATGCAATATAAGAATCTGTGTTCATTCTATTTAAAGTTGTATTAGCTGACAAAAGTACAAAGAAACGTTTCTCATGTTTCCACTGGCCAACATAATTGTATTTTGTAAATATGAACAAATTGATTTTGATGGCTAGTACAACATACCCCCAAAAAAGTTGGGACAGAGAACAAATAAAAGTGAAAAGATTTTCCAAATTAGATTATGCAAATATTTTGAAACAGTCTATAATTAGCAGGTGAATTGGTAATAGTTGAGGGTATCAAGTTGGATGTAAAAATGCTTTTTAAAGCAAAGATGGGTCATAGCTCATCACTTTGTGCCAAATATCTTGAGAGAATTGTCAAACAATTAAAAAAATCACATTTCTCAATGCAAGATTGCAAAGGATTTAGGCCTTTCATCATCATTTAGGCCATTCCATACATAATATTGTCACAAAATTCAGGGAATCCAGAGAAATTTCAGTCTATGTTGGGTAGGGCAGTAGAGCTATGTTGAATGTGTGTGACCTTTGAGCCCTCAGATGGCATTGCACAAGATACCATCATGCTACTCTGTCAAATACAGCAACATGTGCTCAGAATTAATTTGGAAAACCATTTTCACTGAACACAGTCTGACGCTGCATCAAAAAATGCCACTTGAATCTCTGTTACGTAAGGATAAATCTTTACATCTGTTCTGTGTGGAGATGCCGGCGAGCTCTCTGGGTCTGAGCTCATCTCAGATGGTCTAGAAAGAAAATGTTGCTGTGGTCAGATGAGTCCATGTTTCAGCTTGTTTTGCGGAGAAAATGGAATCAGGTTCTCAGTCCCAAAGACGAAAGGGACCAACCAGACTTTCACCAGCAACAGGTGCAAAAGCAAACATCTGTCCTGGTATTGAGGAGCATCATTGCAAATGGTATGGGTATCTTTCATTATAATGAAGGTACCATTGACGTGGAGTTGCATATATGTATGGATTGTACAGAGACATAAGATGACATCTTTTCTGGGCAACAAGGCAATGCTAGGCCTCATTCTGCATGTGCTACAACTGGTCGTTTCTAGACACTCTGCACCATAGAAGGGATGTGCCTGCCTGTTTACTGCAGTCCAGAAATGTATCTTATGGAAAATGTATGACCCATCATGGAAAGGAGAATCAGGCAATGATGACCACAGACTGTTGAGCAGCTGTCTTGTGCAGCCACAACAATTTGCCCATGATTGGGCAAATATTCCACTGGCAAAACTCCAACATTTAGTATCCTCAACTCCCAAATGATTAAAACCTGTAATTAAAAGGAAAGGTGATGTGACATTGGTAAACATGTCTCTGTCCCAATTTTTTAGCAGCCATCAAAATCTAAATTTGTTCAGATTTTATAAAAAAAATTATGTTGGTCAGTGAAAACATTGGAAAACTTTTCTTTGTACTTTTATCTTAAAAAGAATGATCATTACCATTAACAGATTATTGATTTTATTGCATTTTACCAAAATGTCCCAACTATTTCTGATTTGGGGTTGTAGATATATGGCAAGGCATTTTAGGCCAGGTAGAATCTGAGGGGTACTGTATGTGTGTTTGTCTGGATACATGGGTATATAGGCTTGTCATCAGCATCACTGAAGCAGATTGACAACAGAACCGGAAGACAATGCAATGCTGAATAAAATTGTAGTTTTTGTTATGTTTGGATCAAAATGCATTTTCCATGCTTCAAAACATTCTAACTATAGCCCACTGATGTCACATGTACTATTTTGATGATTTTTTTTATTTCCTTTGTGGACAAGGACAGTATACCGTACATTCATTTCCAAAGGAGGGACAGAAAGCTCTCAGACTAAATCTAAAATATCTTAAACTGTGTTCCGAAGATGAACGAAGGTCTTACGGGCTTGAAACGACATGAGGGTGAGTCATTAATGACATAATTTTGATTTTTGGGTGAACTAACCCTTTAAGTGGGTCCAGATGGAAGGAGAGACTCTTGAACCATGAGTGCTAATGGATGACTGATGGTATGACACTTGCACAAATACCATGGAGACCTTTTCAAAATTCAAAATTGCTAAAACAATCTATTGGCGTGAGCAGACAGACTTTATCAGTCTGTCCAAAGGAGCTTTCTGAAAGGGCAGAGACGATGGATAGTGAAGGAAAGAGAGTGAGATAGAGAGAGCAGATGTTTGGACATTGGGACCTATCTAGGGTAGCCTGGCTAACGTGTGGGAACCACATTTTCTCATTTGAGGCGTGGTTTATGAATGCCCAGAGCCATTAATTGGGTGCTAAGAATGTCCATTAAATGGCCTGTACGTAGCTCATAGCCAATCGTTTCTATTATACCAGGTGACGTATGTAGGACAACAGAAATTAGTGGAGGAAGAAGACAATGGGTCATAGATTTATGGGTACACTATGGCGTGTATCTAACGCCCGCTTTAACACCACATGCATGAGCAGCGTGTCTTTTTTTTTTATTAAACCTTTACTTAACCAGGAAAATCCCATTGAGATTACTAATCTCTTTTTCAAGGGAGTCCTGGCCAAGACAGCGGCACAGATCACAATTCAGTACATTACAGCCAATTTTATAACAATTTCATAAGACCTATTTAAAAACATTCACAAACCATAGATTTCATTTCCAAACCTTTGAGCAAGAGTTTAAATTGGCCTATTGAAACCAGTTCCTTTAATTTCCAGACATTTTGTAAATTGTTCTATGTTGTGGGGGCAGAATAGTGAAATGCACTTGGTACAGACAGTAGTAGTGAGTCTTGTGAGCGTAAAGAATACAGTCCAGCCCCTTTTGGTTGAATATATTCGCACAAATATGAGGGAAGCAGACATAGAATACCCTAAATAAACATATACCAATGACTGAGTCTACGATTCTCCAGTGCTGGCCAGCCCACACGTGTGTAAAGTTCACAGTGGTATATGCGAGGCTTACAGTTTGTGATAAACCTCAATGCGGCATGATAAACAGAATCCAGTTGTTTCAATACCTGGGTCAGGGCATTCATATAAATGAGGTCATCATAATCCAGAATGGGTGCGAATGTTGCAGCTACAAGTTTCTTTTTTGCATTGAAAGTTGCAAAAAAGGTTATAAATGACTAACTTTTAAAAACAAATGTATAGTTGTCTTTGTAAAGAATTGCTCTCTTATATATGTAGCTTTGGAGCCGCTGCTGTGACGCTTCCAGTGTGAATACTCTCACGTGTAGTTGTACGCTGATGTAGTTGACGATGTAGTTACGCTGACGCGCTGCTCACGCTTGCGGTGTGCAACAGCCAAAAGGCTGCATCGAAAGGTAATTTTGCGTCTGCTCCCATGTTGGATCCTTAGGTATAAACAAACTGCTTCGGTTTGTCACATAAACGTCGTTGTTGCCTTTCTGCTCCCTCCCCGTTCTGTGATTGGTTCCCTAAATGAGGCCAAAATTTGGTCCATGGTATCCAATTACATAGCAGCGTCAATGAAATCGTGCTGTGGCAAGGCAGTGTGGGGAAACCTAGGCTATTGCTACAGTAGGACTCAAAGCTACATTAAACAGCTGAGAGAAACTTTTGTATTGACTAATCCAGCAAGGATTTTGTTGTTTAGACTATTTCAACACTTAGAAAAAATTAAATGATCTCTCCATTGGAACAGTTATTTTGTACACACACACATTATATTGGCAGAAGTATTGGGACATCCCTCTAAATCATTGATGTTCCAATCACTTCCAAGGCCACAGTTGTATAAAATCAAGCACCTAGACATGCAGACTGCTTCTACAAACATTTGTGAAAGAATGGGTCGCTCCCAGGAGCTCATTCATTTCAAATGTGGTGACAATAAGTCAATTTGTGAAATTTCCTCTAAAATACTAAAAATTCCACGGTCAACTGTTAGTGGTATTATAAAAAAGTCGAAGCAGTTGGGAATACCAGCAACTCAAAGTACCACTCAAAGTGGTAGGCCACATAAAATCACTGAGCAGGGTCAACAACTACAGACCTCCAAACTTCATGTGGCCTTCAGATTAGTTCGAGAACTGTGCGTAGAGAGCTTCATGGAGTGGGTTTGGTGGTTGCCAGGAGAACGGTACTTGCCTGACTGCATTGTGCCAAGTGTCAAGTTGGTGGAGGGGGGATTATGTTATGGGGTTGTTTTTCAGGAGTTGGGCTTAGTTCCAGTGAAAGGAACTCTTAATGCTTTTACCAAGACATTTTGGACAATTTCATGCAATTTCAGGCCCCTTCCTTTTCCAACATGACTGCATACCAGTGCACAAAGTAAGGTCCATAAACACATGGATAAGTGAGTTTGGTGTGACTGGCCTGCACAGAGTCCTGACCTCACCCTGTTAGAAGACCTTTGGGATGAGTTAGAGCGGAGACTGCGAGGCCTTCTTGTCCAACAAGAGTCTGACTTCACAAATGTGCTTCTAGAAGAATGGTCAAAAGTTCTTATTAACACACTTTTTTTAAAAGTGGTGTTTGCTTAATGGCTAGGTCGTTGTTAATATATGAAATTTGTCATCAGCCAATTTCCTTGGTTCACCCTGCATAGCTCAATAAATTCTGAACTCTAACACAATTCTATCCATCACCATTTTCCTCCAGGACAAATAAAATAGTAGGAAAAATGACTTTTGTCACCTTCAGTACCTCTTTTTTATTTTAGTTTTTTACATGAACTGGACCATCATTGAAAATTTATGGTAAGCATTAATATTTATTGCATTTAAAATCAAATAAATCCCTTATTCACCAAAACCAACATTAAGACCTCTCATAAGTCCCATGCTGTTCAAGTTCATAGATAACCACAGACCTGTTATCACATAATTGGCAAAAGATGAGAGCAGAAATGAGCTGAATCTGCACAATGGCTCAACAGTTCCGGCGCTCGTCTCATTCAAATGGAAGTGCCACAGCTTCGACCCATTAGTGTCACCGCAGGGATCTAAGGCACATTATAAGGCTGTCCGAAATATTCACAGTACAGAAAGTGTTCCTTATAATTTTGACAGTTCAAAGGGCAAGCACAGGGCAAGCATGAGTCTATTGCTTCCTGGCCAGCAAATTTCCATGCTTTCTCTGCCTCTAAAGACATCCGTTATCCTCTTAACTCAGGAGCTGTTGCCTGGGGCCTCTCCACAGGGGTCACAGAGGTAATGTTGAAGGAGGGTAACCTCTATTATGAATTAATTTCCCAATATGTCTTAATAATGACAGGATAATAGATGATCTCAATTCTGGTTTAGACTGATCTCAGACCAGTGTACATGAACAATTGATCCCCGAGCACTGAGTGAATGTGTAACATTGTGAACTTTGAAGTCAACAAGAAATCAAAATTGACTCGATTTACTTACCAGGGAGCTGAAGTGGGTCCAAATGAAGATGAAAGTGACAGATGTGACTGTGTTGGGCCTGTTCTGCTCACTTTCCTTGCGCTCTTTCTCAGCAAGCAAGATTAATGTTTTAGACATGCTTGAATGGTGCAAGTGCATACAATGGCAGTGATCTCGGCCCCTCATACACAAGCACTTTATTGACTGTTCTGACCTTGATCAATTTCTTGTTGTGCTCTAAAAAAAAGGTTTATAAGTGATATAAATGATTGCTACAAAGGTTGAAGAAGTTAATGCAGGAATTTAATGCCACATTTTACAAATATCTGTCTGTCTGTCCGTCCGTTTATTCGTGTGATTTTGTGCTTCTGATGTTCATGTGACGTTTATTTGAGATTTATAGAA
>JAQIUQ010001229.1:85000-150000 GCA_030378365.1 Hybognathus amarus | reverse complement strand
TTTATCGGTTTCTTTTTCGCTGAGCTCGTAATCAGCCATGGTGACATTTTGCAGCAATTACGCCCTTGCTGTTGACACTTTCCAGAGGAGTATTTCAGACAAATTATGTAATTTGAACAATTTTGTGGTGGTGGTGGCAGTCATTTCAAATCAAAGGTTTTACCATTAATCAGAGCTTTATTCTCCTCACTCAGTCACCTGTATAGATTGCATATTATTCAGTTGTGCGTTTGCATTTTACTGTGAGCCTGCACGTAATTATGTGTGTGTACAAGCCTCTTTTTTAGGAGCTATATGACTGGAATAGGCCCGTGAGGGACACGTTTGTTGAATCACATTCACACTCTGGGATAAAAAGCCTCCTCTACTACAGAATATACCCCATATGTGAATTTTGAGGGAGATGGATTTATCCCAGATGATGGGCTAAATCTCTCATCCCCTCAAGCTCCATCCATGCTGTTTCACTGCCTTGCTATCTCTCTGTCCCTTTCTTTGGGCATTTGTTTACTTTGTCTCCTAAGCAGATTGAGCATTTCCATGTGTGCTCTTTTCCTGAGGAATAGTTCTTGCACTTAGAGACTTAGACCACAGACGGAGGGCCCACTTTAGTACTCAGTGTGGGGTCTTGGCTCCACTTTCGGTAGCTTCTATCTGCTGGTGGAGGACTGTCAGAGATGAGCTTCTCTTTGACCCTTTTATCTGTGGAAGTTCTTTTGGCAAAAACTCCTAAAGGCTTTCCCCACTGAACTCCAAGAGAGGTGGAGACTATTTTCCCATGCCACCTACAGGGATTTAAACTGTTTAATTCAGGTTGTAAGTTGGATTATCTAAGCAGTGTTATTTAAACTTTTTAAAAGCCTGTTCTGCATATTTATAGTCATAATTATGAACCTAATTATTAGATTTGCACAAGTTATGGTTATGTCCACTAGAATTTCCAGGCCCACGCATTTGGGAGGCACAGTTGTAAAACCTCTCGTGCAGTTTAATGGAGTAAATTTATGTGCACATATCCAGCACTCTCTCTTCTACTATTTAAATAAACTTTCATCTGTGGCCTCTAAATGTCACATATTGGTGTCCTTATGGTGAATTACTAACATTTTTAATAATCAAATGCTTCCCTGTAGTTATATGCTGGGCTTGACATTAACTTTTTTGCTCACTTTTTTTTTTTTTTTGGTTTTCCAAAGTTTCTAGTCACTCAGCCTTTTCACTGGCCACAATTTTGACATCAAAACCATAGAGAAAAACTGCCATATAGTTCTTTTTTTAATGTTATCTCATACTTTGGCATTGAGCTGCTGTCACATTAAGACCTTTTGCACAGACCCATTGTGATGTTTTATAATGGCAATATACTTGTCTTTATTACAAAAACTGTGCGTTAATATGGAGTAAAATTATGCTCAATACTATGCGCAATCCCTCGAAATTCAAGCCCTGGAACACCAACAACGTTCATCCAGATCAAATGTAAAGAGTGAGTAAAGGGTCGTGGGTTTGTGCGTCAATTCAGCGCAGTCTCGTCCCAAAACGTCATATAACTGACGTCTTGGGACGTCTTTTGACCATACATCAATATATGCGGTTAGATTACATTATCGGATCCTAACTCTACCCAACACCTAAACCTACCCCTAAACCTACCCCGTCACCTAACTGACGTTAAAGGTAAAGCGTCAGTTGTATGACGTCCCAGGATCGTCATATAACCGACGTTTAGGGGGGCCCTAAAAAGGCATATATTGACGTATGGTCAAAAGACGTCCCAAGACGTCAGTTATATGACTTCTTGGGATGAGACTGTGTTAGTCAATTTGCTGTCGGAGAGATGAGAGAACACGCAGCTGGTAACGTCTATCCTGCGTTAGAGTTTCAGATATTTCAGTATCCGATATGTATCGAAAAATCTATATTTTTGTCAACACTGAGATTGCACTTGTTTTATTATTTCAGATGCCCTTTTAAAAGACTACAGTTGAAAAATGTAAATTATATACAATTCCAACTAAAAGTGGCTAGTTGGAGTGTCTGTGTTACACGCCACTGCTGAAATCCACTCGCATTTGGCGTGTTGGTGGGTGTTAATGTCAAGCCCTGGTTATATGTGATGTGGTATATCATTATAGCTATATCACAAAGTCTCAGCTTTAAATTTTCAATTTCATCGCGAAATTCAAGCAAACCAGTGCAGTCTCATCCCAATTCGTCATATAACTGACGTTTTGGGACGTCTTTTGACCATTCGTCAATATACGACTTTTTAGGGCCCCCTTAAACGTCGGTAGATGACGTTATGGGATCCTAACTCTACCCCAGACCTAAACCTACCCCTAAACCCAACTCGTCACCTAACTGACGTTAAAGGTACAGCGTCAGTTATATGATGACCTGGGATCGTCATCTACTGACGTTTAAGGGGGCCTTAAAAAGTCATATATTGACGAATGGTCAAAAAGACTTCCCAAAATGTCAGTTATATGACGAATTGGGATGAGACTGTGTTACAGCAAACATGTCAATGGCCAAAACAATCAAATATATGCACAAACATACGCATTACAGAATTTTTGTACTAAGCTGTCTTGTCGTGTTGAATTTGTACAAGAAAATGCTATTTCAGTCTTTCTACTTCAAAATGTCATGTTTAATTGTACGTGTTGCTTGGTGTTTCATTATTTTAATGAATTATTTGTGAAATGTACAGTACTAGCAATTTCTGAGTGAAAACTGGTCTAAATTCTACAAAGGTTAAAAAAAATGTCTAAAATAGGCCCTTAAGAGGGTATTTTTTTATATTAGTACATGCAACTTCTAGATGAAAACAACTCAAATGACGCAGGTCTTGCACAGTATTTCAGAGATCCCAGGCATTTACATAAATCTGAAGCGTGGGGCACCTGCTTACCACCTCCCTTCAGAGTCAAGAGTGAGGGTTTTTAGTGGTGAATGGTCACACACATTTGGCCAGGTGAGCAGACATAGATACTGCATGAAAGCTAATGCGCAAAGCCCGGCCTGTCTATTGCACAGAACAGCATATAAATCTACACTAAGCTCCCTCCCTACTGCACACACACACGTCCGTTGCTGTCCGTGGAGATTGAAGCTGCAACCTGCTGACACGTTGCCATGGAAATGATCCCAAGAGCCTATAGGAAAATAAGGGAAAAAACAAAATAAGCAAACACGCTAACAACAGATACGACCACGCATGAAAAAGCATTGCTTTCCGCATCAAATCATAGCCCTAGTTGTGCCACTTGTAATGACTTTTACAAGTTGAGTCTATGTGGCAGCCCCAGTTGGGTGTGTTACACATGGATTTTTCAGGCATGGGGGATTCTCTCGGCTCAGGAAGACACACGCCTTCCTGGATACTGAGAGGTTTAGATAGTTCTTTCCAATAGTTGACAGTACTTTGTCACACAGGAGATGTGTAGTCGCATGCGATCAATAGCATAGCTGCAGAAAGAGGAATCCCACGGCATTCTCATTCACACAAAGTGAGAAAAACGTGCCAGGGGTTTCAACAGTGAGTGTGTACTTTGTGTCATAGGCTTTGACAGTGCCCTGCATGCTGCAAGTTTGAAATCAAGGCAAAAATGCATGATCTGAATTGTGTATAGTGTAAATCTGATGTCTATAGAAAAGGGCTAAGACCATGATTTTGCTGTGTAGGAAGTTTCAACCAGCGCAGTCTCATCCAAGACGTCATATAACTGACGTCTTGGGACATCTTTTGACCAGACGTCAATATCCGCCTTTTCAGGGGCCCCCTAAACGACGGTTAGATGACGTTATCGGATCCTAACTCTACCCCAGACCTAAACCTACCCCGTCACCTAACTGGCGTTAAAGGTAAAGTGTCAGTTGTATGACGTCCCAGGATCGTCATATAACCGACGTTTAGGGGGGCCCTAAAAAGGCAGATATCGACGTATGGTCAAAAGACGTCCCAAGACGTCAGTTATATGACTTCTTGGGATGAGACTGTGTTATTTCAACAGTTTAAAAGTTGTTGGTCTTGGAACAATATGCAATCAGAGGACAATTATCGTTTATGGCATGTTGGGTATTAAAAGCGTTTATGCCTTTGTTTTTGTTTGTTTGTTTGTTTGTTTGTTTTTAAGTGAAATGTCAGACCCTTGAGGGCAGATGACCGCCTGGAATGAACATGGCTTCATGGAATAATAGACGCCAATAAATAACCATTATTTTTTTAAGAGTAATGTTGAGATGCATCTTTTGGACTGTTCATTTGTAAATTATCTCTCTGTAAAATCAACACAGTCTCATGAAGATGCGTATCTATACCACGAGTGTCATTTCTTGTGGCATTTATACGCCAAAAATGTTTTTTGCGTGTATATGGTACGCACTAAAAAACCCTGGGTTAGGTTTAGGGGGAGGGGGTGGGGAGTTCGTGCATATTATATGCCAAAAAGTGTGCATTATACGTACGCAAAAACCGCATACCGTATACACGCAAAAACTGTTTTTGCCGTATAAATGCCACGAGAAATGGCATTCGTGCCATAGATACTAACTTTCATGAGATCGGGCTTGTAAAACTGATTACTGTACTTTTGAATGGAGTTAATTTTACTTACTTTTCCTGATTGGTGGTTTTAAAGTAGAACTCCGGCGCAAAATGAACCTTTGGTCTAATAAAACTTTGGTACCTAGTCGACCGTTCTCCTGAGGTTTGTTTTCATGATAATCGAATGTAAAGAGTTTTATCTTTAAAAACTGTTTAGCATATAATGCTACTATATGGGGGCATTTAATAAGTAAAAAGAAATTGCTCGTTAATACACTAATGAGGCTCAAAATAGCCCCTTATTTATAAGAAGATATTTTATAAAGACAGTACACTTCGTGTATACAGACAGGAGCCATCTTTGAAAACAGTCTCGATAAGTCGAACCACGAACAAAGTGATTTCTTTTTACTTATCATATGCCCCCATATACTAGTGTTATATGCTAAACAGTTTTAGAGATAAAACTCTTTACATTCAGATTATCATGAAAACAAATCTCAGAGAACGGTCGACTAGGTACCAGTGTTTTATTAGACCAAAGGTTCATTTTGCGCTGGAGTTCTCCAAACTGCAATGTGAACCAGACCACATTGGAAATTTGATTGGTTGATTGAATATTTTTCTTCCAGGATTGTTCCTGTGACCTAGTTAAATCCATGTTAAGTGAAGAGAAACCAAAAACATTTAAATTGATCTAATCCTCATATATTCCGAAATGACAGAATACAAAGCATCCACTTGATCGCAGTCTCAGCGGAAACCAGCGAAACTAGCTTTGGTAAGCAGATTAATCTGTCTCAATCAGTGGGATAGGACGAATCTGTGCCCCCCTGGTCCCCTTAGAGACCTCACCGGCCCCTGTCGGCACCGTAACTGCTCCCCGGTGGTGGCAGTCTGCCTTTGATCTGTGCTAATCTAATTAACGGTTAAACATAACACCTGGGCTCTTCAGCATAAGTGCTGCTGCCACGACCCAGATGGGCTTTGATGGCCATGATGAAACACCTCCCTCCCTTCTTCTTCCTCCTCCTCATCTCTTCAGTGGGTCTGTGTGTAAGAGACTATTTCCACCCCATTACTGGACTGTAATTGACAGCGATTAGTTTGTGGTTGGATGATGCGCTTGATTAGATTAGCCAGGCTCCTTTTTTCTGCTCTGTTTCATCAAACCCTGAAACCCCAACCTTGACCCCAATTAACACCACACACGTCAGGAGATGCTGCATCTCTCCTGCTTATCATCAGCTCATTCATTTGGCTGATGAGTTTCTGTAAATACTGCCAGGTGTTAGATGTTTGTGCTTTGAGTCTTTCATGTATCGCAAGGTGTCCTGAAAACTTTATCATTGACACAAGTACTTGAACACTTTAGGGTTCACATGCTTTGTTGAGTCTCACATCCTCTTTTTACCATTTCCTGTCTTCTCTCTTATTTTGAATCTATTAAATGGTGTAGTTTTTAGTATGTGGTAAAATTAATTATTACTCTGCACTATTTATCAAAGGATCTATGAATCTGTTTTGCAGTCCAAGATGTCCTGAAAACGTTCAGCAGCATCATATTGACAGGGACATTAAGTCTACGGTTAGAGTCGTGGCTCACTAGTTAGTGCATTTGCTTATTAGGCTGAGGTGCTCATGTGGTTGATGTTTTCCTCATCCTCTTTTCCCCTTTTCTCCACTTTAATTCAAATCTTCTATTTATTTGACATCTATGTGCCTGAAAGACCAAAATACATTTTAAAAAGACAATATCGTTTTTATAACCTGCTTAAAAGACGGCTTTCTATGCACTCTTCTTCAAAGTCTGCAGCTAAAAATCGTTTGTGTTGTGCAAGGTGTCATGAAAACAGCATTTTAAGGAATGATGAAGGAATAATGCAAACCTTTCTGACCCCCCTTCTTGTTTCAAATTGGCGTTTGACATCGTTTACATTCGTGATGTATTAAGATGTGTTTTGGTAGACGAGGAAGACACATGGTGGCTAAACGGGTACAACGGGCACACCCTTAAAGTGCTTTTTACTACTTCCATAGTATAGATTGCAGAAACAAATCTTTGTTTGTATTGAACTATAATGGAGCAACAGATTTTGTGTGAAAATAAATCATAAAAGTGGTCTAAAAATCTTGTATGTATTTTTTTAAAGGGGGGTGCACAAGCATGGGGTGAAAGGTACAAATTATTGCTACAAATACTTTAGCATATATAATAAGTTTAATAATGTCTAGTCAATACATGTTCGAAACAATCACTGTAGCAAATTTTGTACTGTTTTCTACGGAAGCCCTGAACTGCAACATAAAAAAGTCGAAGTACTGTGAGATTAAAGTCAAAATATTTCGACTTTAATCTCAAAACACACACAGATTGAAGTCGAATTTTTTGAGATTAAAGGTAAAACGTTTCAGAGATTAAAGTTAAAATATTTGCAGAGAAAGAGTACGAGAATACAGTCTTCCATAGAAGCTGCGTGCATGCTTGCCATTGCCTGTGTGTGCGGGAATGCGATTAACTTTGCATTGCTGTCTGTGATCGCTTCAAGGATCAGCCAAATTTCCATGTTGATCATGCAAAACAGTAGTTAAGAAAATTGCTGGTTTAAGAGTTTAAGTCAAATGCATATTTTTGCCCTAGTGTGCCTTTAGCCCTGTTCTACCCTACTCATTTGCATCCAGTGTAAAATCTCTGTTTTTTGCACTTTCGACCACTTCATGTTCACGTCTGACTGATATAATTGCATCGTGTAATTTATGTGTACTCTCTAATTATCTTTTTAGAAAAGTCCTTAAATAATTTTATACTTTAAAGTCAGTTTGAACATCTGATAAAATTGCCGATTGCTTTGCACAACCATTCAAAGTCTTAAATTCAGTGTATGTGTGATACTGTATTAGGTATCTGTGATACTGTATTAGGCAACCAGGTTATTTAGTTGACATCATCTCCTCTGTCTCTCCGGATGCTAGGATGTTGACTCAAGAGAGCCACGGGGCAGAACTTCTGTTTGAAATGTCAGAGGCTGAAAAGGGGCAGAAATCAATCAGATGCTCGTGTCACAACCGCACACAAAAACAAACACACTCTAAATCAAGACAAAGGGACAACAGATGGGGGGTGGTGGGAGGAGAAATGAGACTCCCCTCTGCCTCTTTCACTAGAGGCTGAACTCGCAGTTTGCATTGACCATTTGCTACATGGTGGCTGACAAAGCTCAATGCGCTGCAACTGAAGAAAACGTAAGCGAATAAAAGAAAATGCATGCAAAAAGAAACAACACCGGCAAGTTAAGAAAACATTTTTCTGATCGGTCATATAATTGACGCTTTTGACCATTCGTCAACATCCGCAGTTTTAGGGTACCCTTTAACGTCAGTTAGATGACGATCCTGGGGCGTCATCCAGCTGTCGCTTTACCTTTAACGTCAGTTAGGTGACGCGGTAGGTTTAGGTCTGGGGTAGGGTTAGGCTTAGATAGCGTCATCTGAAACGACGTTAAAGGGTACCCTAAAACGGCGGATGTTGATGTATGGTCAGAAGCGTCAGTTGTATGACATCTTGGGATGAGACTGCGCTGCCCAAATACAGAAACGTGCTGCAAAAGCTCACAACACAAATAGAGAAACGTGCTGAAAATAATACAGACCAAAACGTAAATGTATCCAGTGGAACAAATACAAATATTTATTTTGCAAAACATACAGAGATTAAATTTTTATGACATACAAATTGTATACAATACACAAAACGCATTAACAAAATGAGCAATGTCATCAGAAAACATGAGAAAAGAACAATGAGCTGAAAATTAAAATACATAAATAAAAAGCTAGAGAAAAAAAACATGAAGGAAAGATATTTATATTTGATCAGTTACAGTGTACAAATTGTTATGTTTAAATTTTCATAAAGAAAAGTTTAATTCATAAGAAATGGTTTAAAAAGTAGAGCCAAACAGAGATATATATAGCTACACGCATATTTTAAAAGCTTTTTTTTTTTTTGTCTGTATATGCTATGGTTGCTCTGGTTTTAATTATTATTATTTTATTTTATTATTTTTCTTTTCTATTTTAATTTTATATTATTGTTATTAATGGTGGATGATATTAATAATTATTCATCTTGTTGTTTCTGCTGATATTATCATTCATTGAGTTGTATACATTTAAATGTATTTTGTTTTCTTTCGCTCTTTTGTAAAATTTTAAATCCTAATAAAAATACTTATTAAAAAAAGCTTTTTTTGTTAAGTAAAAATAAACATTTATTTGCAACCGTTATGTTAACAACATTATATTTATGTCGTAAGAACAGCTTCAGCTGATGTGCTGCGTTGTCATGGAACATCCCAAGTGAAAATAATGCGGAAATTACGTTGTCTTTCGTTGCTCCCTTCATCAAGTGCGTTCCACACGGCTACATAACAGCACACTAGAGCCCTGCTCACGCCAAAGTCCCACTTAGGGCTCTACAGTCTGCCCTTCGAAAGGAGTAGGGCATAGGGAAGCTCACAAGCAATAAGCACGTCCAGAGCCCATCTAACGAGGAGAGCCTTGGCACTTACTATTAGCCCCATTGTGTATAATCTTGGTTGCAGTTCCATTAGAATTCCACTGGAGGTGATCGTGGGCGAGAGCAGAATAATGAATGGGAGTCTATGGGGCTAAACGGCTAAATGTGTCTCTTTCACCTGCTTGTCGTTAAATTAACATAGATTTTATTGTTGATTCTGCAAGTTCAATATAGATTATAGGCCAAAAGTCAAATGAATGAGTACTAATGTCCTTTTGATTTCTTGCAGGTTAGGCCATTGTTGGCCGGAACACGCTAGCATTCTGCTATTGTGTGACGTCATCACATTTTTGAACGGATTTTTAGAACAGATAAGTGAACTTAAAAATGCAATTTTCAGCTGAGTGTATTATCTTAGCCATCCCTGTTAAATGCAACTTTCAAATTACTTGACAAAAAATTAAATCCTGAGAAAAGGTCATTTCTGGGGTCAAACCCCATTGACACCCATTCATTCTGCACTTCGACCGCGAGTGCCCCGCATGGACAGAGACGTGCTACTGCAGCCAGTCCAGAACCCGGAAGTAACCAGCCAGTGCCAATTCTCTTCAATTAGACATTCTCTGGCACGTCCCAGCCGGGTTCATCACTTATTTGGTTCCCCTGGAAACATTTCCATTGTGGTCTAAGTTTTTAGCTGAACGTTTCTGTATTTAGTTGTGTTGTGAACTTTTGCAGCGCGTTTCTGTATTTGGAGCACATGTGTTGTAGCCTGGCAAACCAGACCTATCAAGATGTTAGGTCTGGGAACTCACAATTGGCATACCTCAATCCGGGGGCGGGATAAAAGGTTGTCTTTCAATATCCCTCTGCACGCCATAGGATAGCGCTAACCAACCAGAGCGATTATGGCTGTGGCTGAGTGAGTCCCATGCGTTTTCCCCATGGTTTGATATATTAAACTTTTGCCTTATCCGGTCGTCAAAACTCTGAACACATCTTCCTTTTTAAGAATGACTTAAGTTACGTTCTTAACTCCAAGTCATCCGAGTCGCGGCCAGAGCTGAATCGAAAGACCGCTGTTCGCCAGCTGCGTCTTGTTTGTTTTTAAGTATCAGGGAAATCACCAATGGAAATCACGGCGCAGAACCGTCTCAACTCTGCCGTCATTGTGTTAAGCCCGCCCACCAACTCTATACACAATGTGATTGGCCTGACCAGAGTTTGGATTTTCCACTTCGAAAGTCAAGGGAGAGTTGCTAGACCACACTTTGCAGCAAAATAATTTTTGCTGCCGCTAGGGTGCGTCTGAGATTTCTAGGCTACATGTGTTGTGAAACTGATGATAATGTTTTTTTTTTTTTTCTTTTTTTTTGCATGTGTTTGCTTTAGTTGCAGCGCGTTGAGCTTTCTGTGCGCCAACAGCAGCCTTTCTATAAAGAGTTACTTGTTTTTTTTTATATATATATTTTTTGTTATGGATTGACTTTGATTCGTGGAACCATAATCGTTCAGCCACAGTTTTGGTTGTTTCACACACTCATCTTTACAACTGTATTAAGGGCAGCACATAATACTTGTGCTGCAATGACAAGTATTCTCATACTCAGGACTGTTCAATGACTTCTCTATTAATATTCAAGCACTGCCTCAGACTATAATAAATTTGGTTATGTCATTAGCGGGAAACGATATCTTGGTTTGTATTTGCCAAAGGGAGAGGAGTTTTAGGGGCAAGCGGCATCCTTCTGTGAGCCAGTGTGTGGCGAAATCTGAATAGCTTTCCAAATTGACATGCAACGCTCGGATGATCGTTAATCATAATTGGACACATATTTGCATATTGCAGTGTCAGTGGCTTCGTCATTGGGATTGTTCATGCATTAGTGTTCATTTTTTAATGGCAATTAGTCTCCATCTCATGATTCATTTATTAAATACGGCTGGATTTTTGAGCTCCATTAGTGGATGTCCAATGAATCAAGCGACCAAGCGCAAGAGATTCATCAGATATGACGGCTGTTTGCTGCTTTTAAGTCATCAGTGAATAGAGGGATGAGAGACATGCTGAAGGAGGCAACACATAAAGAGTTTCGAAGGAACTTCTAAAACACTACATACCTGCACACGTGGCTTTGTGAGGAAAATTGTAAAAAAAAATGAAGCCCATTCAGCAGTGTTTATTTGGGTGTAGTGGTTAGTAAGCAAATTTGGCTGAATCTAGAAGTTGTTCATTGAAATCTCTGTGTATTTAAATATCTGAATTTATTATCTGTGCGTCTATCAACAGTGTTCGGCTCTGCTAATAGCGAACCTGTAAGTTTATCTGCCACAAGAAAAGCTCTATTAACTTGCTAGTGAGAAAATTAATTTAGCTTTTAAACTGCTTAACATTTTAATTGATAAAATCATCAGAGGAGCGCTGATAGCACATTTATGTGTGTCCATACTGTTTGTGTTTGTGTGTTGATTGAGAGCGGTTGATTGAAAGAGAGTTTGTGCTTTCCGTACATAATAAAATGTCATTCTCAACAGCCCCGTAGTATAAAATATATATTATAATGGTCACGGGTGGCCGTATATAGAGCGCACAAAGAATGCAAGGAAATAAAAAAAGTACATTTTGCACCATAACAATGATACTTTACACTAAGGTAAGTCAAAAGTAGGTTCAGAAGTCCCAGAAACAGCCTCTAGCTATCTTATTAACTCTTTAGGTGCCAAGGTTTTTTTTTTGAAAAATGCTGGATTTTTACCTCATAATTTCAAAAGCTTGTGGCTTGAAAGGGCTTAAAGATAGAGATCTACTGTAAATTAGAATAATGTAAAGTTTATGTGGGGTGTAAATATACTCATCTAATTTTCATATGACGTCATAAGGGGCGGCCCACTTGAATTTTATAATATTCAGGAAAGAGTAGAAACTGATGTTTGAACTTATTTGTATGTTTTATTTGTATTTTTTATCCTCATTCAAAATGGTGAGAAAAGATGAAACCAACAATTACAGGAGAAAGTTTTAAATTATTACTATACTATATGGCAAGTAATAAAATAGTGTAGTAATATTAGTATGGGGTGGTGATGGCACAGTGGATGAGACACAACCTTTGGTGTAAGAGACCCGGGTTCGAATCCACTGTGAGACACCAATGTGTCCCTGAGCAAGACACTTAACCCCTAGTTGCTCCAGAGGCGTGTGACCTCTGACATATATAGCAATTGTAGTTCGCTTTGGACAAAAGTAGTAGTTGTAGTTCGCTTTGGTTTGTGCTTCGTGAACACTCACGCCTTGCATGGCGGCACCATTGCGTGTCTAAGATGTACCAGGAAAATCGCGGCGCGGCACAGATCTGCCGGGATAAATGCGTTCATTAGACGGCCGATCGTCATTTACAAAAGGGAAACATTCCTCTTCAGAATCTGCGAATAACATTTACGACACGTCCTGACGGTACACGTTTTTATTAGCCATTTGACGATTTTCTCTCAAATCTCACAATTTACTCAGACGCTATGAACTGAACTGCTTCCGCATCAATGACACGATCGCTCATTTGCTCTGCTGTTTCCTCCAACATTTTGAATAGGGACATGACGTCATTTTGATCTTGAATCGAAGTATTACATGTCTGCCATCTAGTGGTAGAATTTTGCGACTCTACTGCTTAAAGGGTTAAACTTTGGCATAATCATTTATCAAGTCTGATGTGGCCCTCAACCCTGTTTCATCTTGAATTTAAGTTTACGCTCTACTGAATTCCATTTACTCTGCTTGCAGTCAGGTTCACTGTAATTGGCGTTTCTAGACTAAATTCACTGACGTTGGCTCAATTTTCTAGCCTGGGAAAACCCAGACGACTTCCGGCAAATTTAGATTTGCTCTGAAAGTTAGTCTGGCAAAGAGTTTATTCAAGCCCATTTCTAATCCATCAAAATCGAGGCACCAATCAGAAATGTTGGGGCGGGCTTTACACAATGACGACAGCACTGGGATTTTGAAGCAAGATCTTGTAGCCTAAATTACAATGGATGTCGCCATCGAACATCACTCGTTCTCGTCGAATCAGCTATGGCGTCTGTTTTAAGCGATTTGAACGTTTCCTTTTTGTTAAAAACCGAGCAAAGAACAACACTCGTTTATCCGCCGCTCTGCATACGCCATCTGATTCATCGCTCTAATTGGTGTTAGGTCTATCTGCGATGTCCATTGCCGACGCCCCTCTGGAAATGATTTGTCTTTGACTCTTTGCCAGACCAACTGACAGAGATGTATAAAGTACTAGAAACCCGGACTTGAGTAAAAGTACAAGTGCTCTATCAAAAAAATTACTTGAGTAGAAGTTGAAGTGCTCTTTAAGCACCACACTTAAGTAGAAGTACTAAAGTATTCAACATTTTTTCTACTTAAGTATTGCAAGTAGTTTATTTAAAAAATCACTACTTAAGTACTAAACGTAAAAGTACAAGTATTGTGTCATGTAATTATTAAAGAAAGCAGTCAAAAGTTTGAACTAGCAATCAAATAAGGCACTTTGGCGGGATACAAATTTGCTTTGGCGGGCGCCAAAAAATGTCATTGCAGGACAACCCCTGCATTAGTTGTCAATGTGTGTGTCAATCAATACCATTACCCTATAAAACTGGCATGTGATTGGCACGAATGATTCGTAAAATTTTTATAATTGTAACGAGTAACTAGCATAACATAAAAAAATATCGAAGTAAAAGTATTAAATGCATCGAAAATATCTACTGAAGTAAAAGTAGAAGTATGAGAAAAAAAAACAATACTCTAGTAGAGTACAGATACAGCATTTTATTACTTAAGTACAGTACTTAAGTACTTCTACTTCGTTACTATACATCTCTGCCAACTGAGAATGGTTTGGTTTTAACCAGGCTATCAATTTTGAGCTCGCCACCTGAATGTTGTGCTGCCAATGCATTCACAGCCACATTTTTCACAAAACACCCTCATTTTATTTGCACCAGCACTTAGCCATCATCACATTTAGACAACCGTTACCAAGCGCTATGCACAGGGTGTTAGCTGGGGATTTCCAGGGTAGTAAATTTGTGATGTGTTCCTGGATGTGCAGTGTTCAGGCTGACTGGCATTGTGACTCCCCTCTGAGCTCAGTGGGATACAGAGCTAAAGGCAATGTGCCATGATCCAGCAAGCTGCTCTGCCAGTCGGCTACTAATGTCTGTCTCACTTGGCCCGGATTGTAATGCAAACAGTCTGCCGAGATGAATGTGCAAATGTGAATTATTTGGTTGTTATATGTCATCAGGACGACAACTAATGTAATTGATAATGTAAAATCTCATAATGTAAAATATCTTGCCACCATAAAAAAATGTTACCATTACGATAAAAGACCAAAACAAATGCCATAGACTTTAAATGATTTTATACTGCTGTGTTGAAAACGAAGCACAAACAAAACCCACTAAATGACAAAATGGCTGCATAAAGTGAGAGAAAAGGGGGACAAAATGGCAGATTTATTCAAGGTGTGGATGGCAATGAAAAAAAATGTAATAAGAAAAGAGAAATGAGAATAACATTCCAGGGATTGAGTGGAAACCTGAACCCATATAACCATCCAGATTGCAATCATGTAGAGGTATTAAATCCGCCTGTGAAACGTACATGAGACATTAGCATATCTACAACTTACACCAACTTAGTTAAAGCTATGTGAAAAAGCACTTCAGATAGTGAAATATGCGAGAAACCCAGCTGGGATAAAAGTGAAATATCGTAAGGAAGACGAAGACATGGCCAGCAGAAAGATAGAGACATTCCTTTATTAGACAGCTTTATTCATCATTTCAGCTGCTGCTTCTGTGGCTTTTGTATGGATCATTATGTTCTTGGGGAATGAAAGGTAGACCGGTGAATAGGCTGAGAGGTTAGGAAAGGCAGACAGTTTCTTTCAAAGCACTTGAGAGAACAAAACGAGGCTACAGAAGCAGAATTATGACATCACATCTATTGAAGCGGACGAGGTGGTATCTCATTTAACTGGTCAGAGCCAGGGATATATTTCCTTGCATATATTTCCTTCCAATGGCTATATTATTTAAGTATTTAGAGACTCTGGCCATGGGAAAAGCCTTGTGTCGATTATACAAGATGCTCTCGATTGAATTTACTCTGATTCATAATGAGCATTACCGGATGGCCGACATGAAATGGATGTCATAGATAGAATCTCAAAAGACAGGCAAACTGGATCCCGCATGTTGAAATGATTGACATAACTGGGGCGCAATACAAATTGTTATGCAACGTGAAGTTAATGTATTGTCTCGTTTCACATTCAGGACCGGTGACGTTTCAACACTCTTCCAGATTGTTTTTACTGGGTTTTGTATTTTTTTTTGACCTTCAAAAGCATGTGGCGAGGTCACAAGTGCATCACTGCGAAATAACTGAGCGGGTAAACGCAAGAGATGGGAGACTCATTAAGATGTTGTCAGGTTACGTGGAAGCTTCGCGCTAGTCTTCTGACGGCACTAAGATTTAATCTGCTCTCACCTCCCTCTTATCCAGATGGGTTTCTCTTCTTTTTTTCAAGTCACAGGTCTGTGAAGTACCATCTGTTTATCAGCAGTAAATAAGTTCTGAGTCGTTCGTCAGTGACAGCCGTTCTAGCCGATCTCAGTCACCGGAAGCACTGCGCTTCATGGTGGTTTAAATGAAAAAAGAGTTCAGTATGATATGTCTGATGAGGTGTAAAGCTCCATCGTTGGCGGTATTAAACAGTGCACATCGTAATTTTCATTTTTTATTCCATTTCCTGTGAATTACAAGCAGTGTGGGTTGATTCAAGTGTTGAATCGCATCTACAATGTAGATCTGAAGTTTAAAGTTCCCTTTTAAAGTCCACTTTTGCTGATAATTTACTAACCGCCATGTCATCCAAGATATCCATGTCTTTCTTTCTTCAGTCAAAAAGAAATTAAGGTTTTTGATGAAAACATTCCAGGATTTTTCTCCACATAATGCACTTTATTGGGAACCAAACGGGTTCAAGGTCCAAAAGACAGTTTCAGTGCAAACTGCAAACTGTTCAGAAGGGCTTTAAACAATTCCAGATGATGAATAAGGCTCTTATTAAAGGAGAACTCCGCGAACAATGAACCTTTGGTCTAATAAAACATCGGTACCTAGTCTGAGATCGATTTTCTCTGAGATTTGTTTTCATGATAATCGAATGTAAAGAGTTTTATCTCTAAAAACTGTTTAGCGTATAATGCTAGCACTGGGGGCATTGACTAAGTAAAAATATATTGCTAGTTTATACCACTAACAAGGCTCAAAATAGCCCCACACTGACACAGTAACATAACGAGGGTCCATACATGCAAAACGAAGCATTGAGAACTTTTTAAGTGTACAGACCGTTTAATAAGAAGATACGTTATAAAGACAGTTCACTTCATGTATACAGACAGGAGCCATCTTAGAATATAGTCTTGATAAGTCGATCCCCGAACGCCGTTCATACAGTTCAGAAGTTCAGATCACTCAGCACGACATTCGTGGTTTCGACTTATCGAGACTATATTTCTAAGATGGCTCCTGTCTGTATACGCGAAGTGAACTGTCTTTATAACGTATCTTCTAATTAAACGGTCTGTACACTGAAAGTGTGACGAGATCTCGTGCCACGAGATCTCGCGAGACTAAAACATGACGAGATTTCCCGTTGAGTGAAAAACTGTCTCGTGATATCGTCATGACTGAGCGTGGGGTGAGATTACAATATTCCACCGTTACTGTACACTCACATTCGCTTAAACTATCGTTTTGCTGTTTTATAATAAATGAAAAACATTATAAACTAATGTAAAAGTCTGCTCTGCTCATCCATTACGATTCGCTGTTGCAATCAGTGAAGCATGAATCACAGTTCACTGATCGGCGTGACGATGGCGGAGGATTCGTTGCGCAACATAGACTATAACGTCTGATAAATGCCTTATCTTGTATAATGCAAGCTCAGCACCGCTGCTCCCTATACACAGAGTACGCGCGATCATCAATTTGAAAGTAAAACGGCGCTGTGCGCTGTCACGAAAAAAAAAGCTTACACAGCCATGTCATGTGAAACGCGCTCGTGCGGACGCGTCCAGGTTACTCCGTGTCAGCGCGCGCTGTGATCGGGTGCACAGATTTCTCCCAATCATCCCCTCCTGCACTCGGCCTCCGAAGCACTACTAACTCCCCTCCGTTTCCCCAAAGCCCATCGGATTCCCTCATAAGCTGATATTAGAGTATTTAAACATTCTCTGTGGTATTTTTTTTTAAATGACACACTGTTTCTTCTCTCTCACACACATGTAGGCTAGTTATAAACTCTTTCGACTTTTAATGATTAGTGCTTTATTTTTAAAGTTTGTGGGAAAGAATTGTGTAAGAAAAATCCCTCATTTTGGGGATGGAATCAGGGAAATCTCCCGTTTCAATGTTCAATGTTGACAGCTTTGCTTCTAATATTGAGAGTACTGTAATGTCTTAAGGACAACAGATGAGGGAGGCTCTGTTTCTGAACTTATAATCAGAACACAAGAACAACAAGAGACAAAACACACCAGCCTCGTTTCTCTCTACCATTTCCGAAATCGCAGGATTAACCCTGAAACTGCCGGTGCAAAATAAAACAGCAATTTCAAAACAATTATAACTAACTTTGATTATGGTTGCACTTGCACTTGTTGTTTGCACTTCAGACTTCAATGAGTTCAGTTAGGTGGTCACACACAGCCTCAATCAGAAGTTCTGGAAGCTCTTAAATGTACTGTAAGGTCTGAAGAGACTTGTGTGAAATCAAACAGGAGAAAAGCCAGTCAATAAAAACCTTTAACAGTGCTTGTATATTGTTTTCTGTCAATGCATTTGATAATTCATACTCAAAGTAGACCTGAAATGACATGCATTAGTGCATTATTAGTTAAAAGATTGCAAAATGCACCTGCATACTATTTTTCCAGTCATGAATTTTGCCATTGAGGATTTTTGAAAAATTGTGCAAAAATCTTGTCTCGTCTCGTTCTCGTGAACCCAATCTCGTGTCCGGTCTCGTCTCGTGAGATAGGCGTCTCGTTACACCCCTACTGTACACTTAAGTTCTCAATGCTTCGTTTTGCATGTTTTGACACTCATTATGTTACTGTGTTAGTGTGGGGCTATTTTGAGCCTTGTTAGTGGTATAAACTAGCGATTTCTTTTTACTTAGTCAATGCCCCCAGTGCTAGCATTATACGCTAAACAGTTTTTAGAGATAAAACTCTTTACATTCGATTATCATGACAACGAATCTAAGAGAACGATTGACTAGGTACCAATGTTTTATTAGACCAAAGGTTCATTGTTCGCGGAGTTCTCCTTTAAGTGAAACGATCAAAAAAAAATAATAACAAAGTTTAAGTTTTATGAGCTCAAATGGTCGCCTTGCTCTGTTCTGTGATGCGCGTTCGTGACTCTCCTGTTCAAACTCGTTCATCAAAATGAACAAATCCTTGTTCAAGTCATTTGGTTTATTCAACAAACGAAATGAACAAATTGACTCAGAAAAAAAATTGTTAATTTTAATGAACGAGTTCGAACAGGAGAGTCACAAACGCGAATCACAGAACAAAGCAAGGCAAGCATTTGAGCTTATAAAATTTAAACTTTATTTTTTTTTCTAAATGTCTAATCGTTTCGCTTGATAAGACCCTTATTCATTGTCTGGAATCATTTAAAGCCCTTTGAACAGTTTGCAGTTTGCACTGAAACTGTCTTTTGGACCTTGAACCGTTTGGTTTCCAGTAAACTGCATTATATGGAGAAAAATCCAGAAATGTGCAGATGTTTGAGATTTTTAATCGCAGCATTCCGTGCAACAAATTCTTAAAAAAATAAAAATGCACGTCACGTCAGTTTATTCAGTCGACTACGTGTGCATATCATTGCTTTTATTATGAAAATGCAGAGTTCTCCACATTCAGCGATTCATTGGGTTTCTTTAAATGATGAAATAAAAAAAAAATTATCTGCAACATACTGTGGTTTTACACTTTATTAATTGCAACTTTGGTAGAATGACATTCTTCTGAGACACTATTTGAAGCATGAGACAGCAAGAGTAATTTATACAGAGAGGCAATGCACCATGGGTAAATGACTGCAGCACGGGCCTCCTGGGCATTATGTGAAGCAGATGGATGAGTTTTATTAAGCATGTGGTACTTAACACTGCACTGAGTGGGATTTCAATAAAGGAAATAAATGTTTGCATTAACAGCACCTCCCTGTGTAATGTGCCATCATGGCTTTCCAGTAGGGTGACTTATTTTAACAAATGCTTGTTGTCTTGGATTTATGAATATCACCCTTTTTGGTCTAGAGAAGGTGGTTTATTTCCCATATGATGAGTTTGAGGTGTTTGTTCATAAAGATGAAGCGGTTTCAATCACTCCGAAAATGTGTTTTTGATGCATTTGTACCATTTCCTCTGCGTCAGACAAACCAGATGTCTATATAAAGCTTTTGTGCCCATTTCTTTAGCTTATGTATTATTCATGCAGTGATTGCTGGATATTTCTCCTGAAATAGCCTTGGCTTCTCTCAACTTAATTTCAGGAATTTGTGTCTGTCTTTCACGATCTCTAAAGAAAACTATGCAATACAAGTAAACTTTATAGGAAAGGAACATCTTGAAGAAAAATGCTGACAATGTAGGAATCTCTTCTGGTATCTCTCTTTCACCCAAGAACTTGTTTCTGCAATGCGGACTTGTGGCTCACAGTTAAAGAAAATAAACTCTTTTATTTTGACACTCTCACTTTTAATTTAATGTTTATCAAAATATATTTTATTGCATCCTTTGCTGTGACATTTAAAAAAAATGTCTCACAAATGCTGATTTCATAGCTTTATGTATCCTAAATACACACAATTATATAATAGTTTGGTTGTGTATTTACTAACATGAACTAACAATGAACTACACATGTTACAGTATTTATTAATCTTTGTTAATGATTGTTAATAAAAAATACAGCTGTTCATTGTTTGTTCATGCTAGTTCACAAATGCATTAACTAATGTTGACAAATACAATCTTTTCTTTTAATAACATATAAGTAAATGTTAATTTAGATTAACAAAGATTAAGTATTGTTCCTTAGTTTATGTTAACTAAGGTAGTTAACTAATAAACCTCATTGTAAAGTCTTACCAATATTTTTAATAATTTGACAATTACAGAAATGACACAATAGAAATATTCTAGTCAAGTGAAATTTAAAAGTATCCAAACCAGTTTTAAAGTGACTTTAGAGAAAATCGTCTATTTTAATATAATCCACCATTGGGACAAAAAAGAGCCCAAAGTTGAAGGCCACAATATTTTTTTTCCCTCTCACTTTCTCTCTTGACATTCCAGTTAAGGATGTGGCCTTGAAGGAAAGGTGGTGTGGGCGTTAATTGACATTTAGATGTTTTTCTTTTCAGTATTACCTTTGAAAAGTGACTGAAACTTGACATTTATTTAGACTAGCACCTGTCAGGGAGCATAAATGCTCTTGGATGAAGCCTTTATCATTGTTTCAGGACCATCCCGAAGAAGGCCTTACACAGGAGTCAATGTAAATAAACAAAAGGATATTTTGGTCTCATAGATCACCGGTCAATCATGAGCAATAATGAACTTTTTATGCCGATTGACTTAAGCGTTCGAAATGTCAATGATGAACTGCTAGGCCCTTTTAAGGTGAAGGCATGATTCAATACAATGATTGGTTAATTAGATCCTAATTGCTCCACTTTACCAGTTAATTTAATGTGAGCACTCATTAAAAGTATGTGGTGCTTTTCAGTGCATATTGACAGTGTCTAACCAGCACTAAAGCAGTTGTAAAACAATGACTTGTTCTCCATTTAAGCCAATTAAGTTCTTATAATGGCTGTACTCCATCTGTCTTGAAGCTCTACTAACTGTTCACAATATATGTTCTTTTGTTTCCGCAGACTCTTCCAACCACACAGTACGAGCTAGAGATTGTGGCGAAGGACATGGCAGGAAGTGAGGTGGGACTGACAGGAACTGCAACAGCCACCATCACAATCACAGACAGGAATGACCACGCACCTGAGTTCACACATTCTCTGGTAGGAGGAACCTGTTTTTCATCTCCCTCTTCATTTTGTCTTCCCTTCTTAGAATTGTTGTTCATTGACAGTATGTGACTGATAATTTTCAGTCGTTCTGACCCAGAAATGATGTACACAAAACTAAAGATGTTCTAAAGATTCAAGTGTTACATTTTTACACCAAACTGTAAATAATTGCTGTCATAAAAATTTTTAGTTTAGAAAGTGGCCTCTAAAGATTCCAAAAATTTTTTTTAGTTGTATTCCTGTGATGACAAAGCTGATTTGTTAACAGTCATTACTCCAGTCGCCAGCTTTACATGATCCTTCAGAAATTATTCTACTATAATGAGTTGGGGCTCATTATAGGCATTTCTTATCTTTTCAATGTTGTTGTACTGATATATAGGTGGAAACCAAGAAATTTTCCTGCATTAATTAATCAATAGAAAGTTCAAAAGAACAGGATTTATTTGAAATAGAAATCTTTTGCAACATAATACATTTATTTACTGTCAGTTTTGTTCAATTTAAATGCATTCTTGCTGAACTAATTATTAATTTATTTATTAATTAGAAATTTCTTATTTAAGAAATAATCTTTCTGGTCCTATTTTTTAACAGTAGTGTACATTTAAATTATTAAGATATCAATAACAGGTTAAGTAAAAAAATGTAATATATATATATATATATATATATATATATATATATATATATATATATATGAAGAGTTCAGATGCAAAAGCCTCTAAATGCCATTTGAAATTTTCTTCTAAAATGACCATTTTTATCAAGCTTGTATATTTAAGTTCAGTAATTTCACTTAAATGACAATTAATAGGTAATCTTCATTGCCATTTAAGTGAAATTACTGAACTTTAATATTCAAGCTTGATAAAAATTATCATTTTAGAAGAAAATTTCAAATGGCACAGAGGCTTTTGCATCTGAACTCTTCATATATATATATATATATATATATATATATATATATATATATATATATATATATATATATATATATATATATATATATATATACACTCACCGGCCACTTTATTAGGTACCCCATGCTAGTAACGGGTTGGACCCCTTTTGCCTTCAGAACTGCCTCAATTCTTCGTGGCGTAGATTCAACAAGGTGCTGGAAGCATTCCTCAGGGAGTTTGGTCCATATTGACATGATGGCATCACACAGTTGCCACAGATTTGTCGGCTGCACATCCATGATGCGAATCTCCCGTTCCACCACATCCCAAAGATGCTCTATTGGATTGAGATCTGGTGACTGTGGAGGCCATTTGAGTACAGCGAACTCATTGTCATGTTCAAGAAACCAGTCTGAGATGATTCCAGCTTTATGACATGGCGCATTATCCTGCTGAAAGTAGCCATCAGAAGTTGGGTACATTGTGGTCATAAAGGGATGGACATGGTCAGCAACAATACTCAGGTAGGCTGTGGCGTTGCAACGATGCTCAATTGGTACCAAGGGGCCCAAAGAGTGCCAAGAAAATATTCCCCACACCATGACACCACCACCACCAGCCTGAACCGTTGATACAAGGCAGGATGGATCCATGCTTTCATGTTGTAGACGCCAAATTCTGACCCTACCATCCGAATGTCGCAGCAGAAATCGAGACTCATCAGACCAGGCAACGTTTTTCCAATCTTCTATTGTCCAATTTCGATGAGCTTGTGTAAATTGTAGCCTCAGTTTCCTGTTCTTAGCTGAAAGGAGTGGCACCCGGTGTGGTCTTCTGCTGCTGTAGCCCATCTGCCTCAAAGTTCGACGTACTGTGCGTTCAGAGATGCTCTTCTGCCCACCTTGGTTGTAACGGGTGGTTATTTGAGTCACTGTTGCCCTTCTATCAGCTCGAACCAGTCTGGCCATTCTCCTCTGACCTCTGGCATCAACAAGGCATTTCCGCCCACAGAACTGCCGCTCACTGGATGTTTTTTCTTTTTCGGACCATTCTCTGTAAACCCTAGAGATGGTTGTGCGTAAAAATCCCAGTAGATTAGCAGTTTCTGAAATACTCAGACCAGCACTTCTGGCACCAACAATCATGCCACGTTCAAAGTCACTCAAATCACCTTTCTTCCCCATACTGATGCTCGGTTTGAACTGCAGGAGATTGTCTTGACCATGTCTACATGCCTAAATGCACTGAGTTGCCGCCATGTGATTGGCTGCTTAGAAATTAAGTGTTAACGAGCAGTTGGACAGGTGTACCTAATAAAGTGGCCGATGAGTGTATATATATATATATATATATATATATATATATATATATATATATATATATATATATATATATATATATATATACTGTATATATATATATCTTTATTTTATCTTTTATTTTATTATTTTTTTTTTTTCACTTAACCTGTTATTTTTGTTTATATATTTATTTATATATATTAGATTACAGTATATATTTATGATTTTAATGCTTCTCTAAAGTACAATTTAATATTTTTTCTACGTAACTAACAAGCTATGGATATTAAATACCTTTCCTGGGTAAAAGGTTACACCACATTAAGGTTATTTTAACCTTATTTTTACATTTATTTATTTTTAAATTTTAAAATAAAACTGATATAATTTGAAAGCTGTTTAGACTGTTCTATCAAAAAAAAATATATTGTTTCTTATTATAACTCAAAATAATAAAGCATGCCCACATTGTTTTATCATTCCAGGAGTGCTGTATTGACCAATCAGAATCCTGGATTATAACTCTCCATTTTGTAATTGAAAATGTAACCCTTTGAACTGCTGGCTATTGTACTGCATTCACTTTTGTTTGAAATGATTCATAGCAGTTTGAAGCAGCTTAACACCTGCAGTCATCCACCATGAGGACAAACACTCAAGTTTCTCAGTCCAGAAGGCCTTCACCAATCATTTCCAATTGTCAATCACTCAAGTCTCACGTATACATACACAACCCCACAATGCTCAGCCAGGGCCTCAGCTATTCACTCAGATACACTGACCTTGCAGAAAAGCCCCTCGTGTATCAATCACTTTAATCTCAGGTGCACTGCAGTGACAGCTGTGATTCACAAATACTCCCACGCGAAGGTGATGGACTGGGTCCTTGTTGCTCGCTTATCCTCTGCGACCTCCTGTTTGCGGTATAAAATGATTGTGTTATAATACTCAGGCTCTGCCCTGGCAATGATGGTCTGTCCATGGATGGAGTGTGTTGTTTATGCGTGTATTGTGGTAATCATTGGTATTTCTGGATGTTTTTAGCTACACATTTTTAGCTATAGGCCATAAAATACACATTAGTCTTCTGCTAAACATTCACAAATAGAGGCCGCCTATGCCATTCAGCAATTTAAAACCCAGAGGGCAAGCAAACTGCACTTATGCTATGTGCAAACTTAAGCTGCATGTCCATTTCAGCCCACCTGTGATGAATTTGTCGGAAAATGCTACACTTGCACTTTGCTAGCCAGCGGAGTGAAAACAACTTTGCCAGGCTGATGCAGAGACACTTATTTTGAGCTGTATGCGTTTTTAGAGGAAGTGCCCAGGGCTGTTGTCATATTCTCAGAGACATCACGATCCACCCTCACTTGGCCCATCCCCAAAATGCACTGCTGTGCCAAGGAAGAGGAGCTTTGTGACTGGTTGATGTGGACACTCATTCGGGTTACCTAGAGTGTCTGTTTTAGGTTTTTTTACTGGAAATACTAATAAGATGAAAATGCAAGGAATTTGCATACTAATAATTGCCTTAAAAATTGGTTATTTCTATAAAAACATGTGATCTGCATACAGAACTAGCTCAGCTAACTATCATTAACTAAAATCTGACAAGGAAGAACAAAAATGAACATAAGAGTATATATAGGCAAAAGTTCATTGTAATTACGTATGGAGCAGAAACAACGCAACCTTGTTGTCTGTTTTCGGTCTATCCCGTGCATTTCCCTGAAAATTATTGCATACCTTGGAATGTTCGTTAAGATTTGTCATATAATATTATTTCCTGAACCTAAAATAGAATATAAGATATCTGTTTTCTGGAAATTAATAACATCTGCATAAAGAAAACAGGGTAACACTTTATTTGAAGGGGTGTGCATAAGACTGACATGACACTGTCATAAACATGACATAACACCTGTCATGAACATGAAGGAGTCTTTATGAATGTTTATGACTGTCATTAAGTGTCATTCGGTAAATTATGACACTTTAAATGCAAAGTTGACATTGTTAAAAAAATGTCTTTGTTATGACAACTTGACATTAACAAAGACAAAAATGTCTTTGTCATGACAACTTGACATAACCAAGAAATCATAACCTGTTAACCTGTAATGTGTTAACATAACATTACCCTACCATATGTTATGGTTGGTTTTAACTTTGGTTGTCATGACACCATTATAACTGTCATGAATATTTGACTTGTCCTCAAGTAAAGTGGAACACATTGTACTAGTTATAAAGATGTCATTAAGGGTTATTACACTGTCAAATGCTTTAACAACAGTGTCATTAAAATTTTCCTTTACCTCAAGTAAAGTGGAACACGTTGGACTAGTTATGATTTCTTGGTTAATGTCAAGTTGTCATAATCAAGACATGTTTGTCTTGGTTAATGTCACATTGTCATGACAAAGATATTTTTATCTTTGTTAATGTCAAGTTGTCAATACAAAGACATTTTAAACAATGTCAACTTTGCATTAAAAATGTCATAATTTACCGAATGACACTTAATGACAACAGTCATAAACATTCATAAAGACTCCATGTTCATGACAGGTGTTATGTCATGTTTATGACATTGTCATGACAGCCTTATGCACACCCCTTCAAATAAAGTGTTTCCGAAAACAGATTTTAAATGAGCAGAGTATAACAGGTTCACCGACAGGAACAGCGATCATCATAATGGTGACTAGAAGATAAAACAATTAATTGTTAATGTAATTGACATCAATGAGAGCTAGTACTTTAGATAGTGACATTTTTGTGAACATTTTTAAAAGTCTGTATTTGTATCTTTGTCTGCATGTCACTTTACTCCATTAACAAGTAGTGTGTTTGTGTTTGGTGTGTTTTTAACAAGCAATTTTTAAAAATGTTCTCCATTTACTAGTCTGACAGAGTCTGAGCTGACTGCAGCCCCTCCTGTTTGCACACGCTTCAAAAAAATCTCTTGACTACACTGTGAAATTCAGCAGTAGGAAAGCCTGCTGTCTCCTCACAGGTGCTTTTTGAGTGCATGTCTTTGTTTTTGGCACAAGTCCACCCTATGGGACTAGAGAGCCGTGGTTGTGGATCAGCAGAATATCCCTCATCTTCCTCTTACAAGCCACTATATCGGACAGACCTCATTAAATATTCATGAAAAACAACTTTGAAAGTGGAACATTTTGAAATTTTCAGTCCTTCTGAAAAATATTTGCTGGTCTTAGCCAGCTGGCCTCCAGGCTAAACCACCCAAGCACCAGCCTGACCAGTATCGGAGACTATGATGAACTACTGTGGCTAAGACCAGCAAACCAGGATGGGCTGTGGCTTCTGGGAGACAACCTGAGGATTTAAAGGGATAGTTCAGATATTTGGCCTTACCTATCTGTTTGTTGTGTCCCTTTCTTATCAAATTCTAACCAAACTCCAACCATTTTATATTACATGCATTTGGCCTATTTATACTGCTTCACCATTTACCATTCTACGATAAAGCCTAGATTGCTACTTTCCCAAGAAGTGAGATAATACTTCCTTATCTCTCACATATTTTGCAAAAGACCAAAAGTCTTCATAGAATTTCCAAAAGAAACAAGCGAAGAAAAACATGCCGTCTTCTCGCGTTTCTTAATTTTTTTTAATTAGCAGATGTCACTTGTTGATGTTTCACTTCGGGGCCGCTACACCTGGCCACTTCATGCGTTTTCTGTGTATCGGATAGCTATCCAATCGTGAAAAGACCAGGTGTAAATGCCCCCCAAAACGCAATCGAGACGGATTTGAATCCGATTCGCTCAAACCACTTCAGAAGGTGATCTGGGCCACATTCCAGACGAAACTGGACATGTGTAAATGCATCTGGTTCTCTGAAACCACATATGTAAATGTTACTACTCCCACAAATGCTTAAAGGGTACCTATTATGGAGTTTTGAAAATTGCCCTTCATGTAGTGTGTAACATAGATCTAAGTGAACGAAAAACATCCTGCAAAGTTTTAAAAATGAAAGTTCACCGTATACAAAGTTATTGTCTCTCAAAAGTAAGAGTCGACTCTGAGTCTCTGATATGAATCGTTCAACGGACGATGCTTTTCCTTTGTCTAGTTGACGTCAACTCGACAAGTTATTTGAATAAGAACGCCCACTTATTGCGCTCTGAGACGCCAGGGAAAACCGGAAAACAATCATGTCGACGAGACGCTGTGTTTTTGAAGTGCGATGCAAAAGCGAACTTTTTTCATCTGCCAGGAGAGGAGCATTTGAAGACTAAGTGGCTACAGTTCATATATACAAGTATACCACACAAGTATAGCCCAAACCTTGTTCTGTGTTCGCGTCATTTTGAAGATGATTGCTTCACAAACCTAAATGCTATAAAGTATGGATTCGCGAGCCGGCTGATACTGAAGGAAGGATCAGTACCGAGTTTATTCCGACATACTCTGCACAGAGAATACCAATCACAACTTGGCTAGGTCATCTGACCAATCACTGCAGATTAGCGTCACACAAAGGCGGGTTTTGGAAAAAGGACTCGCTAAACGATTCATATGGGAGTCGGTGAGCAAATCAGGTAAAAATAAATGCATATTATAAGACAACAAATGGTTTTTTTGTCATTGCATGCTTGTAAAACTGTTGTTGGGGACTCCCAGAACAATATTAGGAACATTTTAAATGCCATAATAGGTACCCTTTAAAAATAAACGCGTGAGAGCGTGTTAGGCCTTATGTCATGCTATTTTAGTCAGATATGACGACGCTACTGCGACACGCATCACCTCAGATGAGCAGCTGAGCGCCTCATATCAAGCCAGCGCGCGCAATCTATCGCAAATCAAAGTGAAACTAAGTCGCAGACGATTAAGGCTACGTTCATACTGCAGGCTGAAACGACCTAATTCCGATTTTTTTGCCCATATGCGACCTGTATCTGATTTTTTCATGACAGAGACACAGATCCGATCTTTCAAATGCGACCCATGTGGTCCAAATCCATATGTATCCGATATTTTGAAATGCGACTGCAATCTGAACAGCCAGGTCACATATATCCGACACGCACGTCATTGCACGCACCTGTAGCTCGCTGATACACGCCAACTCCAACGCGTTTCTGCATCTTATGGGCCGCAGATGTGTCTCTTCCCGTGACAGAGTTGATCGAAGGCGCTCACAAACATAATCGAAGGTGGATCTGGTCATTCGGAAGTTACTGAGGAATTCTGTATCAGTGAAGCCAATCACATCAGTATCCGACCACTCCTAGCTGCGACACCGCACCCACACGCTTCTCTGTTTAATTTTCCTCTTAAAACGAGAAGATTGTAAGTGTGCTGGCTCTGTTGTGAAAATAACTTTAATATTGCTAAACGAGCTCCACTGTAAGACATCCATTTAGCTACTTCCGCAAACAACAAGTGACGTCGTTGACCGTTGAGTACTCTTCTGCGCATGCGGGTCACTTCTGGGTCATTTCATGTTCACACAGGAGATCACAAAAGGTCGCATTTAATTGGAAATGTGAACGGCCTTGCAAAATTTTTTTTTTAAAAATCGGAATTGAGCATTAAGCCCTGCAGTGTGAACGTAGCCTAACACTACCATCTTCATTAAAAGTAAAGAAAAGAAATGATATTACCAGTTCTGTTGCCACTCTCTCTTATCGCCGTCTTTGCTGATTTTGAAATTAGCCGATGATCAATAAAATGCAGCTCATATCTGTTGCTTTCGGTGACGTGCACTTACATTAAATCTGCATATAGCGGAATTAAGATCGGATTTATATCCGTTTTGCAAAATCACATTTATGTGACCAGGTGTAAATGAAATCGTTTTGATAAATCAGATAGCTATCCGATCTGAGAAAACGCATGAAGTGGCCAGGTGTAAACAGCCCCTTTATGATAATCACAGGCTGGCATTTACAATCGTTTGCATAGTCATTAAAAGATTTTGTGTATACTGAATGATCATATCCGCAATTTATCATTTACAATCATGTATTGTCATTAACTGGTCCAATCAGATCTAGAGGAATGGATGCATTTACATTTAGTTGTGTTGTAGCATCTCTACTGAAATGTGAATCCACCCTTTAGCTCGTTGTGTTATAAAACCAATACAACTCTTAATAAAAACTAACAAGACTACACAGTGAAGCTGTATTATTTATTTGCATTAGCAGCAGAGCTTCATGGAGATCTTTTATTCAATATCTGGGTCTTTGTTGTAAATTGCTCATCACAGTGCAAATCAATTGGAATTTAAACTACAGCACTGAGATTATATCCTCAAATGAACCTGAAGAAGATTAAGAAACGTTAAAATCTGTTCCTCTTGTTGCACATCGACATCCCGCCTTGCCTCCGCTAAGCTGCAAAGCAGAGCGCGGCAGAGCTATATTGTTTTTCCTTTCACCTCAATTCATTTAATGTATTTACTGTAACATCTGAGCCACAACATTCGTCTTTTAAAAATAAATGCCTGTTGTGTGTGAGAAGGGAATTAGTGTCTGCCCATAGATTATTCTAGGCTTCGGTCAATGTATGGGGTCATGTAACTGTGTCCCGCAGCGGGAGTATTATTAGGATAATTGCAGACCTATCCATGCTCCCTCTATTATTTCTGTGTCCCCGGGTCCCTCTGACTCCTGTTTCCAGTTTCGGGATCTTGGAGTTGTGGAGAGAGAGACCAGAGGCTGTGGTAGTTGCCGCAGGTGGTATGTACATGCCCGCCCACCCACTGGTACTTTGTGATAACTGGCATCTATTTCCGATGAACCCCTTCCAAGTGTTGCCGCAGCCACTGATCCTTCTTATCATGCCTGTCACTCAAGGGAAGTGACAGCTTATCTGAGCTGCCTCTCTCCCATGCATTGACAGCACTGCGCTGTCTCCGTCAAAATGCTAATGACATCAACTATGATGGCTACAAGTCCGTAACATGATTGTAACAAAAGTCGGGTGTACTTTGGGGGTCGACTCTGATTTGATTGATGTTCTTATTTCAATGGCCAATTGACTTTGTACAGGGCTTTTACAGGGCTCCAGGCTTATTTAAAAGCAGTGGCACTGGCTCCACCAAGTTCTATAGATGATGGCACCAACACCTTATTTGGTAGCAACAGGGTGGAAGGGGATGCTAATATTGCTATTGTTTTTTTTATTTTATTTTTTCTTGGAAAGGCATTTTTGACTTTAGAGGTATCTTGAGTTGGGAATTCGGATGTCCAGTAAATTAATTTTCATGAACAAAAACAGTAAAAAATAAATAACAGGCACATTTTTATTGGGTAAAATTTAAATAAGCAGTCAGAATTGGGAATCTACTCTTATTAAAATCAATGATTGGTTTACCATTGTATAGACTTGTAGTCAAGTACCGCCTAAACCGAGACCAAGACACTACCAAGACCAGAGGGTATCGAGACCAAGACAAGACCAAGTTGAGACCAAGACCAAGTTTAGACCTAGACCTAGACCAAAAAACAGACTAGTGTTGTTGAAGCTAAGCAATAACTTGTAAGATTTTGTTTTGCATTGCCTGTCTATCTCTGCCGATTTCAAAGTCTCCACATGAATCCATTCTGCAACTTTTAAATACATAAATATTTTTTTAAATGCAATTATAAGCTTAAGTGCAGGAACCGAAAGTTGGTTGTTTTGTCGCTATGGTTACAAACACACACCGTTGGTTGTGCGCTCAAAGTCATCTGTCAGTTGTGCAGTTACCCAAAATCTCCTGAATGAAGTTAAAACCTCATGTCACTGATATGTGATTGACTAAATATGAATACATCAATAACTGTACATGATATGTGTTTTTTAAATCAAGTGATCAAAGTGCTTGTTGCCGCTGCGATCAGTGTTTTCTCATGTGGCTTGCGCACACTGTGTCTTCACTTGGCGCCTCAATCTGTTGCGGATATCGTCGTGGATATTGTAGTATTGTATTGCTAAATCCCCCGACCACTATGTCGGTCTCAGACAGCGAGACCTAAACAAGACCGAGAGGTCCGAGACCAAGACAAAACCAAGACCAAAGACCATCAAGACCGTGACAAGACCAAAACCACTGTAAAAGTGGTCTCAGAACCGGTCTCGAGACCAAGACGAGACATACATCACTACCATTGTATTGTGAAAACCACAGGTAGCACGCATGGCATCTCACTAACATGCAACCTTGATTTACAAGATTTTTCTTACATCTCACAGACTTTCTCCAGATGAATACCACTACCCAGTGTGATTAGCTGTATTCCAAAGTCTAGTGAACTGCCTATGTAGGCTGCTAATCTCAGAATAATTACTGTAGGATGTTGTGTTAACAAAGTTTGGGGGAACACATTCAGTTCATTAACAAGAGTGGAGTGCACACAGCAATCAATGATAAGAGGTATATATAGATTCAGCAATCTCAACTCACTCCATCGATAGTTTAGCAGCATCCTTCCATCGCCCCTTCTCCACACTTCCAGTCCTAAACACTTACATAGGGGTGAGTACTTCGGGCCAAACTCCGAGCCCACCCCTCGGACAGCATGCCAAATACGCATGTAATCTAATTATATGTAAGTGTGAACTCATTAAATTCTGAGATATCTTGTTTTGGACCAATTTTAGGGCAGAGTTTCATGTATGCTTTACAGAGAAGACGATTCCAGAGTGCAAAAAGTTCAGTGAAATAAAAAGACGACATCCAGCCAATGAGATGTTTCCATTTATACCAAAAGGATGTAGACAATAAGGAGGGGCTGGTCAAGATGTTCCTTATCACTCCTCCATGGGTTTTACATTTTGTCCATTGTGTGCAAATAGAGCCATAGTTCACTCAATATTTTTATGGATTGAATCAGTTTGACTCCCACTCGATTTTCTCAGTAAATTAACCTTTTGGTTCTGCAAATATTCCTTCTTCATTATTAATCTTAACAACCTTTCCCACTCTCCTGTTAATTCTTTCCCCTCTAATAAGAGGACAGATAACATTTCCAGATGCCAATTTCTGAAGTGAAAACAATGGTTGATAACATTAGAAAATCAGTTTTAGCCTTCATATTATCCATGATGTGAAATTATGTTCCATTCTGTACTGCACCCGGATCACATTTCAGGTACCCTATTTCTGGTGTAGCTCAATTCCTTCAGCTACACCAGCAATTATTGATGGTCATGGAATCTTATTCATGGATTTTGTACTGTTTCTTGTTCTATGTCTTAAAGTTTCTGAGCAGAATATTTAGACTCAAACTCACTGGACTGAATGAAAAGTCATTTCCGAAAATGACTTTCGGTTTCATTGACATCTGCGTACAGACATTTTGGAGTAATAATAATAATTACTATTTAGTCTTCAGTGTCGCATCATTCTTCAGAAATTCGTGACAGATCAGCTTACTGAAATTATTTCTAAAGGAATCATGTGAAATTGTAATACTATTCCACGTTATTACAGTATTTTTGATCAAATAAATTAAGCGTTGGTGAGCATAATAGAATTTCTTGTTTTTCAAACAAAAAAAACGTAAAAATCATCAATTATTTCCAACTTTTGACCATTAGATGTGAATTATTAAATCAAGGGGGGACGTGTAAATGTGTATGTGTAGTGTGCATTGCAATAACATGTCATAAATGAAACATATGTCTTTGTTCTTTGTTATTTGATTAAGTCAAATGAAAATAATTAGCCAAAAGATCTTTAGTGCTAAAAAACACATGCATAGTTGTGGAAAAAACTACAGTGGCTGACAGTCCGCAGTCTGGAAATTAAAGTACACACTGTACATTTATAGCACATGAACTTTTTTAAAGGTTGCTTATGTGATTTTCTTTTTTGACCATTTTTTTCAAAATCACCTGAAATCCTATTCCTAACCCACTTAAGGCCAATTTATACTTCTGCGGCAAGGGTACGCCATAGTGTACGTCGTTGGCTACAAACGTAGGCGACGCTGTTGTGAGCATTTTTACTTCTGCGTTCAGGTCTTGGTTGCTCTGCAGTACTGCTCCGAAACGCTAGTTGGCGGCCTACTGCTAATGCGAAAACACATGTTCCACTGTGTTTAGATTCCTCGCGGCTAGGTTACTACAAGCAATAGCGACTGAAAGAGAGTGGATCATGTTGGAGTTGGAGCTTATTAAGGTGGAAAAACAGTTCATTTTAGTGAAATTACTAAAACTGAAAGGCAGAAATGAGAGAAGACGTCGGAGGAGATGGTACGTGTGGAAATGCATGAGATGGTACGTGCGGAAATGCGTAGGAGGAAATGCGATGCTACCAAGCCAACCAATCACCTTTCTTGTGGTCCACGTCGTCACGACGTGTAGTTACATTTTTGAGGTGGTGCGCGTCAGGCTACAGGCGAAGGGTACGTGGTATGGGACGCGTCTGTGCGTATGCTATGCCGTACCTACTGCGCGCACCCTACGCAGAAGTATAAATTGGCCTTTACAGCCACGTAGAACGGGCAGGACTCGGAAAAAACTCCAGCCAATAATTTCCAAGACCACCTAGAATCATTGGACAGAAAATGCGTTAAGCAGTTGTACCATACCCTTCTTCCTCCATCCCCCTCGTGTTTACCCTTTTACCCATTTACCCTTTGTGCGCACACTCAAAGCTTGTGACCCAGTCACAGTAAGTGCAAGTCGCCTCAGTACAGAGAGAGAGAGAGTAAGTGCAATCTCACACATCTGAGTTTTGCCTACGCTATCTCATGACCAATTCGATGCGAGTAATAAAAAAGTGGCTAATTCGTACTAATTCATTCGACCTCACTCATACGAATTTGTGCGATTTGTCCAAACCCATGTGATGTGTAGATTTAGGGGCGGGGTCAGGGGTAGGTTATTCGTACGAAATCATACGAATTGGCCAATTCGTATAATATGTACGATTTATCAAAAATCATACTAATTGGACGCAGCTTGTACGAATGTTACAAATTAGCCACCTCATAAAATTCGTACAAATTCTCGTGAGAATCGGGTTGGTTTTACAGATGCATGATTGTGCGTCCATGTTCTTCGAATGGGTGGAGTCAGGGCCAGCGTTGGAGGAAAGAAGGTAGAACCTTTTGAGTTGAGTATTTTCAAAATCTGCTGGCCGTTTTGCAAACCCCATACCCTACATTTAAGAGGTATTTTATTTAATACCAACAGATCAGTCAAGTATAAGTAACAGTTCATCATACTAGTTTTTATGTATAGAGTGTACATCCATGTAAATTCATGTTTTAACTGCTGATCTATTAAGTTCTAAATATTTTTGTTAATGTTGTATGAAGTTGTATGTAAGTTTTAGATATTTAATATTAATATTAAAGCACCAGTATACATTTTCCCCAGGAAAATGAATAGAATAGCCTTTCAATTAATTTACTCAAAATATGCTAGCATGGCAAGAAAAAGAAAGCAGCTTCTAACACCATGTTATCATTTATCAAATCTGCAGTCATTTCAGCATATTTAGCATGCATTAATATAAATTAATGTTTCTCAGCAGTGTGTATGACAGGGCTGAGCAGTCTTTCCGTTTGTATAATGAAAAAAAAACAGACCACATTATAGTTGTTTAACATATTTCAAATTATGCAAATATTTTCTTTGAGATCTCTTAATTTGCATTTCTGTGTTATAAATTGTTTACAAATCAACATGTTTGTCTCACAATGTACCAGATATCTTTGCCAGCTTGTTTGTTTTTGGGATGTTTATGCATTTATGATTTTGCTCATCATGAGCTGCAGTTATACTGCATCTGTTGCCATCTATACGTCACTTTCATATCCATCAGGAACAGACGTATTCATTTGTGGGGTGATGACTGGATCATGCCCTCATTAGTCACTCAGTATGAGCTTGAGTAGCTAGTATACAAGCTAGTATACATCAGTTTAGTAAAAGATTTAAGCAGAGACGGACAGTATTGGAGTACATTTACTTGAGTACAGTACTTAAGTAAAATTTTGAGGGATCTGTACTTTACTCAAGTACATTTGAGAGGGAAATATTGTACTCTTTACTCCACTACATTTCTATTCATAACGTGAGTAAAAAGTAACTACTTAAAAAAATGGAAATAAGAAAAATCTCAGAAACCCTCAATTTGTTGTTTCGCTCTCAAACGTGATTGGATTGTGCAGGCACCACTGATTGGGACAGCCTATCAGCAGTCACCTTCAGCTTTCTGCCAAAGTCAACTCTATGGTCAGATTTAGATAAGAGACGAAACAATGGATGAAGACGCAGCAGGTCTATCCCGGAATGTGCCGACCAGTGGCCCCACCTCGACAGACTATTTCAATTTTCTGAATATTCTGAAATTGTCTTAAATGTTAAAGGTGCAATGTGTAAAAAAGTTGAGTATCTATTAACAGAAATGCAATATGACATCCATAACTATGTTTTCAGTGGTGTATAAAGAACTTACTTAATAAACCGTAATGGTTTTATTACCTTAGAATGAGACATTTATATCTACATAACCTCACCTTCTATAAAGGTCGCCATATTGTAACGTCATCTTTCTACCGTAGCCGAATGCAAACAAACAGCGCTACAGAACGCGTTTCATCACTAAATTGAAAGAGAAGCAGCAGAAAGCTAGAAGCTAACCCTAAACTCCATGAGTAGTGACTTTTCCCTTGTGAGTGGTGTAAAATATGTAGTTGGGATTGTTTCATGTAACTTAGTTCTCCCTCGCTGTCTTATGGGTTTGTTATGTGGGTATAAATGTGCTATTACGTTTGTGAGACAGCTGATTAGTACTCATGTCATTGACCGTAAAACAGTATGTTATGTAACGGAGGCCAGCTAGTAGTTGCTGTGCGAGTAAACCTCACTCCCCTGATCTCAATAGGTGCTCTAGCGACAGACACTAGAGGCTGCAGTCTCTTAGCCTCCTTGTTAGAGCACCTGACTCTCATGCCGGAGACCCGGATTCGAGGGTCGAGTAGAGACCCGGGTGGAGGGGTTACATTGGTGCCGTGACCCGGATGAGAGTGAGGTTTAGGTGAGTGAGTGTAACAGAGGCCAGCTAGTAGTTGCTGTGCGAGTAAACCTCACTCCTCTGATCTCAATAGGTGCTCTAGCGACAGACGCTAGAAGCTGCAGTCTTTAGCCTCCTTGTTAGTGCGCCTGACTCTCATGCCGGAGACCCAGGTTCGAGGGTCGAGTAGAACCCGGGTGGAGGGGTTACATTGGTGCCGTGACCCGGATGAGAGAGAGGATTAGGGGAGTGAGTGTAACAGAGGCCAGCTAGTAGTTGCTGTGCGAGTAAACTCCCCTGATCTCAATAGGCGCTCTGAGCGACAGATGTTGCTAAAAATCCCACACTGCACCTTTAAGTAAAGCAACATGGTAAAAAGATGAATATGACTTGATTTTACTTTAAATTCCTTTTACATTCTCCGTGTAGGACGTTTCTGTTCATAAATGTAAGCACTGTGGCAGTAGTATTGCAATATTTAGAAAATGTACTCTTGTACTCATGATACTCAAGTACTTTTAAAAACACATACTTCAGTACTTTTACTCAAGTAGACATCTGACTGTAGTACTTTTACTTGTACTTGAGTAAAATTTAGCAAGGGGTATCTGTACTTTTACTCAAGTAATAAAGCTGTATACTCTGTCCGCCTCTGGATTTAAGATCAACTGTTGAACATTGTCCAACTGCTATATATAGGCAGATTAAAGTAGTTTTAAGGTAGTGAAACATGCAGTTGAGAAACATGGGTGAGATATGACATTCAGGCTCAATTTAAGCATTGTATACAGAGTAGAAATTACATCCTTCCTTTCTAGTACAACCATTTAATATCCACTACTGAGAGAGTTGAGTTGAGAGTGATAGATTTATTAACTATAATTTTCAATTAGCGGATATTAGCATGTTTACAGTTCTGTTATGGTGGCAAATTGTTCATACGTCTCATGGCTTCTATTATTTGTTTCAAGGAGAGCACTGAATGGTTGTTATACCTGAAAGCATTCCACTCAATGTTTTACATCAATGCAGTTATGCCAACATTTTTAATGTTTGAGACTTTTAGTTACATACGTAACTCTTATATATATTTATAGATTGAACATTATATATCTATATCTTTATAAAGTTTAAAAGGCCATAAATGAGCCTGTCAATTATGTTGCTCAAACTAATTGTGTGATGTGGAAATGATTATCTTTGTATTTATATCGCATACTACAAAACAAATGATATTTTACTAAATAGGACAACCAAATGTCCAAAAAGACAACAGATAGCACTTCGGTGGTAGTAGTAGGTCATATTCCCACATGTCAAGTTTTAATGTTTTTTTTTTTTTTTTTGATTGGTTGTTGTTGTTTTTTTCAGCATCTACACTTTCCAAAGTTATTCAAATTGTTAAATACTGAAGCATTTTTAGTTGTTTTAACTGTAACAAACTGCATCCCATATGGATTTAACACAAGTCTTCGCTTAATAAATTGCATGGGACATTTGGCAACCCTAAATATAAAGACTACAAGTCATAACTTCAAGATACTTTTATGATTCCCATCTGTCCTGTGAAATCTAGCTGGTAATTAATGGACAACAGATACCTAGTTCACATGTCCTCATAAATAAATGTGTGAACAGTCAGGGATTTCATTACATCTCAGAGTATGCAGTGATACATATATCGTCATGACATCTTCAGACTGATAGTGTCCTTAAGAATGAAGAAATGTGTCAGTTATAGAAACTGATAGATGCAAGATACCAGGCATTCAGACAAGACTGTTATCTGTATGTAAGATGTCTTTTTGCAAAGCTGTCACATTCCAGTTTCCATCATTACTTAAATGCAAAACTAGAATTATAGCTTAAGGTGCCTGGATGGTGTACTAAGAATGAATGTTAAATATATATGGATCTAAGGGTACATATACACAACAACGATATGCTTAAACCAAAGGTGTTTTTGCTTTGAGTTTTTGTGTACTGACGACACTAATAAAACGATCCCCATTAGAAGAATCCGTGAAACTCAGTGTACTGTATTTTAAAACATGCAAAACATGTTTGTACTTCCCCATAGCCAGCAAAGTGCATACTTATAATGCATGGCAGAATAAAACAAATTAGGATGCAGCACTTCATTTTGTGGGTTTGGCATTTAGTTTTAGCGCTTAGTTCCATAACTGCTCTCACACACCTGTCTGTAATTTTCAAGTGAGCCCAAGACATTGATTAACAGGTTCAGGTGTGTTTAATTAGAGTTGGATCTAAACTCTGAAGAAAGAAAAATCTCCGTAAGCAGTATTGAACTCCCTTGGCTTGTGCAATATGCTTAAGTCAAGTCTCAAGTCTCATTTATTTATATAGCCATTTCAACTACAACGTAGACCAAAGGACTGTACATCTCAAAACAAGAAAAAAAAAAAACATTAAAAAAGTAAAAAGAAAGAAAAAGAAATCAACTGATAATGCAGTTCTAATAGCAGGGGACAGAGCTTTCCATAGTCTAGGGCCAGCGACTGAAAAGCCTCAATCACCTTTAGATTTAAGAGTTCTTGGAACAAAGAACAATTAAAAGACCTTTTGAGATCTACTAGAGTTCATAAGCACAAAATGCATAACATATTTTGGGGCCAACCCATGAACCGCTTTATAAACAAATAACAAGATCTTTTACTGGATCCGATATATCACAGGGAGCCAATGAAGCCTTTTCAAAACAGAAATAATATGCTCCCTTTTCTTAATACCAGCAAGGAGCCTCGCTGCAGCATTTTGTACCAACTGCAATCTTGACATAAGAGATTGATTAATTCCCACATAAAGCATTACAGTCCCAAAGTCTGTAGAAATCCAATCGTGTAGAAATGAATGCATGAATCACAGTTTCCAAATCAGAGACAGACAAAAAGACTTCCTTTTTGCAGAAGTCCTTAACTGATAAAACAATTTTTTACCACATTTTAACCTGATGGTCAAACATAAGAGGAGAATCAAAAATTACACCTAGATTTCTAATTTTAGGCTTAACGCATGTTTCCCATATACCTAAAAAAATGGTTAGACTGCTATCAGCCTTCATCCCAAACACCATAACTTCCGACTTGCTAGTATTTTAATTGCAAGCAGTTTTGCTGTAACCAATTAGTCACCTCCTGTAAACAAGCAACTAGGGAAAAATTAGGGCTTGATCCTCCAGCTCCAGTCGGTAAATAAATCTTAATATCATTGGCATATAGGTGATATGATATCCCATATTTTCTGAATATTTGACCTAAAGGCAGCAAAAACAGAGAAAAAAAGAATAGGTCCCAAAATTGAACCTTGAGGTACTCCACAATCCAATTAAATGATGTCTACTATTTATTATTCCACATATATTTTCTTTGAATAAGAAAGGAAGATGGCAGGTTTACAGTGCAATGTATTGACATTCACATCATTCTTTAATTATTATTATTATTATTTTAAATAATTAACATGCTACTACTGTATCTACGAAAGCTTGATTTCATGCAAGTGGACTTACTTCAATGGGATAGTTCAACCAAAAATGATCTTTGTCACCATTTATTCACCCTCATGACATTCTGTCATAGACATTCTTTTTGCTGTGAGTTATTCCTTTAAACTATTTTACCATATTCAAATACATTCTTCATACCTTCCCTTACAATCAAAAATCTGGATAGCTCTATTTTAGTTATTATGAAGTTACCGCAAGTTCTGACGGAATAACTTGACACCGTATGAAGGGTCGTCAGACTGTGAAATGTATCATGTCTGTCACTTTGACAGGCTGTGAAAAAGAAAGACTGAGTGAGGTTTCCTGTGGCATAAAAGGCACCTGTATTGTCATCCACAGGCACATCAGGAGAGACCCTTCACATGACTCTTGTTCTCTGAAGCCTTTTTGGAGTGCCTTTCGCCCCTATCCAAGTTTTGTTGCACGTTGAAAGTGTTATTTTCAATCTCGTTAAGCTGTGAAAACAGTATGCGGCTTTTTTCTTCAACATTCCCAGCTTGAGGTGTGCAATTTGAGACTTGTAAGTCAGGCAGAGTTTCTCAGAAAGGTCATGAATGTTGATTTGATTCCTCGAACAGATGTCAAGATGAACGGGGGGGGGTTACAGTATCAGGTGTGAATTTTCTGAGCTATTTGTTACTAAAGCAGTAGCACAGCTCAAAACGAAACTCCAATAATGCCGTCACACTGTGTTACATTACTGATAATGAATGTCATTTGAAATAAGCCAAGTCATTCTTGGCTTCCGGGTTCAATGCACCGGCAGCTCTGTAGGAAGTGATTTATCTCGCTTTGGCCACATTCTCTCTCTCTCTTTGCCCTGTGTTTCTGTTGCTGGAGGGGCTTCAACTAGGCGACATCTACCTCACACACACACATCCACCCTGTCCTCTTAGGTTTTAGGTTCTAGCCTTCGGGTTGATAACTTCCCCGTTTGTCACACTGCTGGCTGCTTTGTGAACTCGAAGGATTGGGGTCTTATCAGTGGCATGGCAGGGCCAGGGTATCAGCAGCCAACAAAGATTGAATACATCCATCTGACCGCTTCACTGCTCCAGATGATTAAATGGAACACGACCGGTCAGCGGATGAGGCTGTGCGGATGCATTTGTGTCCCTCTGTAAACATTTATGACAACGTTTGTTTAATTGTTTATTTCACACATGATAAAATCTTGGTTGATAGTGGGAAAGTATCTGCCTGCCGCTGTGATTTTGACAGTGATACACCTGCAGGGTTCACTGTAGACACAAGTCTCTCATTGGAGCTGAAGTAATATGTAAGTGGTGTAATCGCTTCATGGCCAATCTCATCTCCTTTGAGGCACACGCTGGTTTTAGGGACTGGTTTTAAGGCCTGTGTTTCAGACATAAAACAATGTAATGGAGACTATTTGTTTTTCCAGGAAAGAATAAAGCATGCAGCTTATCTATTTCTTAGTCCAACCTCCTCTCTCTCTCTCTCTCTCTCTCTCTCTCTCTCTCTCTCTCTCTCTCTCTCTCATTGGTAGAAGGGCTAGTTCACTCAAAAATTCATTAGTGAACAGTCATTAAAGGTACAAAATGTAAGAAATTTGTAATAAAACATCCAAATATCACTTGCACAGTGTAATGTATGTCCTGCAGTTGTGTACTTAGAATATCCCAGAAGTCTCCAAAGATTATTTATTTCAGAGATATTCCAAATTTATGTCGCCTGTCAATGACGCAATATCCGTGCTATCCTCAGTTTCCGTTCATATTGCCGTAGCCATGACAAAACCATGGTGACAGACGTGGACAACTGTGTAGTGTGTAACATTTAGCGGCACATAGAATAATAGAAACAAATTGTGTTTTTTTTTACCCGTTATTATCCATCTAAATTAATCTACTGCGAAATATAGGAGACTTTGTGATTTTACTGGGATGTCACGTCACAATTTTGTTTTTATTTATTTAAATTTATTTGTAATTATTTAAATTCTGTTGTTTTTATTTAAATTTTGTTTTTATTATTTTAAATTTTCCCTACTTTGTCAGTGAGAAAAATATTATTAGACTATACCTCATTAAAAATATTGCTTGAAGGGATACTTTAGGATTTAGCATTAAGCTTTGTATTAGTAGAAAACCTGTAGTGTTTTCAAATTACAGTGCTTTCCACCCTCATATCCTCCTGAGACGAGAGATTTGTGTATTTTTTGTCTGGAAAAAATCCTCTGATGACGCAAAAATCTAAATTTTGCGTCATAGGAGGATTTTTATGGCCAGAGGCTAAAGACTACAGTCAGTAGTAGGAGCTGTCCCACATGTTTTCTATCCACCCATAGAGGGTGGGATCTCGCTCACAGAATGTACACATAGTGTCAGACATCTTTTTTGGAAGCTAAGCTAGCAGGCTCTTGTTCTGTAGAGAAAGCTGAGTAACTTAGTAGGAGAAAGCCGAGTAGTAGAGGTTACCATTCATCCTCTTTTTCCCGGACATGTCCAGCCGTTCGAAATCATACAGAATGTCCGGGATTGAGCTTTTGCTTTTTGCAGTCGCCATTCATTGTTTACATGCACACCTTTTGTTTCAATCTTACTGAATTCATTTCAATTGGTAAATCTGAATGTAGTGTCTACATGAACGCTAAACAAGTGATCGGTTGTGAGATATACAAGATCGGTGCGTCTCACAGGCATCTCTCATCAGTAATCACGCCTTCGGCCTTGTCCTGCTCGCCACTGTAAACATAATGATTGACGACTGTAGAACGCAAAAGCAGAATCCCGGACATTTTGGGCGATCTCGAAATCCGGGCAGACTCATCACGGAGACTCATTAGTAGCCTAGACTTGTTGTTTAACTACTGCACTCTGTTACCGGTAGGCGTGGCCTCCTAGGGCAGTAAAGCAAGTGCATTCTGTGAGTTGTTGTCTTTCATCTACATAAGCCAAAAATACATATTCTGGCTTTTCTCAGTCTAGAAAGCTCCAAATTAAAAAAATAATTTCACATTTTTTCTACATAAATTGCCCATTTTAAATACACATACATCTTTACAGAGGTGAAGTATCCCTTTAAGGTTAAAAGACATGTGTGTGTGTGTTTTATTACTAGTGCAGTGTCATTCTCAAAGCATACAAGCTCTGCTTGCGAGATCTATCTATATTGTACCAAATACAACACCGCACTCCCTTGTGAAGTCGTTTGGATGAATATTTACATTCTCGAAATCAAAATGCAAACAGACAGACAGACATATAAAGATTCCGAAGCTTCAAATGTTCGATGTTCATTACTACCGAAGCTTCAAAGCTCAAAAAATGGTATTCGAACCAGCCCTACACTCTAAAAAAAAAAAAAGGTTCTTCAGGGGTTCTTTGCGGTGGTCATGGTGCTATATCACACCACTAAGCCCAGTTTGGTTCTTCAGTGGTTCTCTGGGGTGGTTAACATGCTCTATGGCACCTCTTATGGTTCTACATAGCACCATATGACAAAGATAAGTGGCACTTAAAGGGGTTCCCCGATTACAAGCCAATGAACCAATTTTAGTGCTATTTAGCACCATTTTTTTAGAGTGTAGTTCACAACTGTGGCTCCTAACTCAATAGCATTAATCATTTTATTTGAGAGGGGGCTTAGTGGCACTATTTTTGTCACACAGGGGTTTAAACTGCTGAGCTTCGCTTTATAAATGTTTCTAATTCATCCTGCCACCCAGATCCAGAAGCACCCTCTTCAGGACCAAATGATGACATTTGCATTTGACCCCCTACAGCTGGACAGCTCTTATAAAGGGGGGACATCCCTGAGGCATAGAAGGGGTGCTCACTTCACAAGCCACTAAACAGAAATGATAGCAGAGCTGATGGGGACCAGAGCTCATCTGGCCAATCTAGGAACACTTCATCTCCCCAAACAGGCCTGTGACATTGGGCTGGTTTGGGCAAGGACTATGGAGATTTGTGAAACTCTGAATAGAGTGGCTTTCATTCAGTGACAAAAACAGGACAAGAGCTGTTTCATACAGGCTTAGCTTAAGCCTTATCTTTGACAAAGGGACAGAACGAAGAGTAGGAGGGAGGTGAATGTAAGACAGAGATTCTGTGTGTACCAACAAGGAAGGAAGGAATTGATGCAGTCGTAGGTTGATCAGTGCTTCTTTCATTACTTAAGATGGTGATCGGTTAGCCAAAAACAATAGACCCTGTCCCCCTGGCTGTGTTAATCTCTGTAAACATAAGAGGCACAATTATATAGATCTAGTCAAAGCATTCATTTCTACACCCCGCAATCTCCTCCACTATATTATTGTTTAAAATGATTGGAAGGATTTATATTGATATTGATTACAGACTGCAAATTCAAATAATGTGTCATTGTACATTTAATAACAAATGCTAAAGTGTTGGCTTAATACAATTTCCTGGTTTATAACATTTGACAAATCAAGCAATATGTGCTGTAGTTCCAGGCATCTGTGAATGAGGGATCCACTGGCGTGGTAGTGAACCTGACGGTGGACGACAGAGAGCGATCCAGCCACCGGAGCATGGAGAGCCATTTACTCCATCATCAATGGAGATCCCAACCAGAACTTTGAGATTCAGACCAACCTGGACAACAATGAAGGAATGCTGTCTGTGGTAAAGGTGTGTACTGCCTCTTTTAGTCATCTGTTTGGTTCAATTTATTGATTGCATGATAATGGTCAAGACTTATGAAGGTCCCCTACTTGGCTTGAACCTTTAAATTTTAGGTTACCAATTCTTAATCACCCAGAATTTAACCACTTATCCAAAAGTGATCAAGGATTTCAATTGATTTTGGATACTTTGAAGGTTCAAGCCCAAGAAGGTGACCTTCATGAGCCACTAATGTAGAGATAAATTGGTAATTTTTGGGTTGGGTTGTCCAATCTAAAGGGACACCTTCCTGTAGAGAAGGGGTGTGCCTTCTCTAACACACTTGCTTGTGAGTTTCTAATCTTGAGAACCTTTATTAGCTGGTTCTACTAGGTTTAATTAGGGTTGCAGCTAAACTCAGGATAGTGGCAGAGTATTTGGCATATTTCTGTAGAGTTTAGCACCAACTCAAAAAAAACACACCTTAACCAGCTATTTAAGGTCTTCCAAATTACTAGAAATTTACAGCCGGGTGACTTGAGCTAAATTCTGCTGGAAAGTGACCCTCCAGAAGCAGGACTGGACGCCCCACTCTTGTACATGTAGAAATGTGCTGCAAGTGGCTTTTTACAAGAAAGCATGTACTAATTGAAGTGTAATGATAAAGAGGATTTGATTGGTATAGTTACATGCTGGTTAGTTGATCACTCTCACATATTTCCATTTATCTTTTGTCTTTCGCAGCCTCTAGACTATGAAAGTGCAATGTTTCACACACTGCTGATAAAAGTTGAAAACGAAGACCCTCTGGTTCCTGATGCTGTGTACGGCCACAGCTCTACAGCGACAGTTTACATTACAGTTATGGATGTGAATGAAGGACCGGTGTTCTTCCCAGATCCTCTGGTTGTCATCAGGAGAGAGAATATTCCCGTAGGGAGCTTTGTGGCCATGCTGAACGCTACTGATCCAGACTACCTACAAAGCCAGAGCATAAGGTTGGTGCTGATATCATAATTCTGACTATGACCCTGTCCCAAATGTGATTCTCTGTCTTTGTTCCTGCAAGTCCACACTTTTGTGTTGTAATGCTGCATAAACTGTATAGCCAACTGTGATGTGTAGCAAAAGGCTGTTGAACGAGCATCATTGGCACAAAAGGGAAGCTCATGAGCATTTGTGAGAACATTTCTGATTGATATAATTAAATAGGGGAACAAGTGCACCATTTTCAGAGCCAATATTGACAAAAAATGTTTCGTTTATGTTACTCTGTTTGTGCTTGACATGAGAAGAATAACTTTTCTGAACTCTGAAACCAATTTCACAGACCCCTGCCACTTAGACATGTCTCGGTGTGGTTATTTTTGTCCTACTGTTCTCTGTCCTTATTTCAGTATATTCGCTGTGTTCTCAGAGAAATATTTGACGCAATCACATGGCCTTGCACAAGAGAGTTTGACCATCTGGGCAGGCATTCATCTTGCAGCCCAACTACATTATTGACTAAGCACTTGGAGCTGCTACTCCTCAGAGTCTTGACAGATCATTACTTTAATATAGCTTTTTAATTTCCTTTAAAACTCATTACCTTCTCAAAGCATAGACTCATATTTTATCCCGGTGTTAGCTCTTATCTAGTGTGGTTGGTCAATTGCTTCTAATCTAAATCTCTTAGAGGATGTACATATGGTGTGTGTTGTCTGCTAGCCTGTATATTTACAGGATAAGGATTTTAAAGTAGTGTTGGTAACACTTTATTTGAAGGGGTGTGCATAAGACTGACATGACACTGTCATAAACATGACATAACACCTGTCATGAACATGAAGGAGTCTTTATGAATGTTTATGACTTTTGTCATTAAGTGCCATTCGGTAAATTATGACACTTTTAATGCAAAGTTGACATTGTTTAAAGTCTCTTTGTTATGACAACTTGACATTGACCAATAAACCATAACCTGTCACAAATATGTCATAACAGGTCTAATTATCAAACTTAAAGAAGTTATTTAGCTTTGCGTTAACATTACATTACCCTGTCATATGTGGTTGGTTTTAACTTTGGTTGTCATGACACCATTATAACTGTCATGAATATTTTACTTGTCCTCAAGTAAAGTGGAACACATTGTACTAGTTATAAAGATGTCATTAAAGGTTATTACACTGTCAAATGCTTTTACTTTAGTGCCATTAGTATTTCGGTAACGCTTCCTTTTACAGTACAGTACTTACAGTGTACTTACCTAGAAAGTACTGGCCAATATAAGGTAAGTACATGGATCAGGGGTAGGTTTAGGGGTAGGTTCAAGTACTAGTTATTAGCCAGTAATTGTAATTACTAAAATAAGTACATAGTATTTACATGGGTAACTGGACTGTAAAAGGAAGCGTTACCAGTATTTCCCCTTACCTCAAGTAAAGTGGAACATGTTGGACTAGTTATAAAGATGTCAGGTTGACAGGTTATGATTTCTTGGTTAATGTCAAGATTGTCATAACAAAGAAATTTTAAACAATGTCAACTTAATTATAATAATAATTTACAGAATGACACTTAATGACAAAAGTCATAAACATTCATAAAGACTCCATGTTCATGACAGGTGTTATGTCATGTTTATGACAGTGTCATGTCAGTGTTATGCACACATATGCATACAGGCTAACAGACAACACAAACCATATGTACTGTACATCCCCAATCTGTACAGATTTAGATTAGAAGCAAATGACCAGTGACAACAGTCCTTCATAAAGACTCCTTCATGTACAGTGTCATGTCAGTCTTATGCACACCCCTTCAAATAAAGTGTTACCGTAGTCTTATTTAGCAATAAGGTTTTGCAAGGTTGTAGCACATGTTATAAAATCAAATAGTAGCTGAAGTGAAGAGCTAGTTTGAACTCGATTTTTCAGTCTTTCTCTATTCCTACCTTGTTCATTCCCTCAACCTTTTTCGCTGTGGATGTGGTGTACACATTTGCATTTGTAATGTGATCTCAGTGTAAGCTGTGCCACGCTTGTTCAGATCAGGAGAATTTAAACAAACTCCTGTGATTCACCGTGTCTGTTCGAGCATCTATGAAACTCTCAGAATGAAACTCTGTGCGTCGCTGTGATCATGTGCTCTGCCATTATTACCACTCTGTCCTGCTAGTTAGAGCGAGCCCTCCTCATCACAAACCATATGAGCTCTCTCCCTTCTCTTTTTCATTCTGTCCTCTCCTCATTCTTCGTCTCTTCTATATCTGTCCTCTCACTGCTTGCCTCACCTCTTTTGATCTCCTTTTCCCAGTAAAAGGCTCTTTGAAGTACCATAGCTTTCACCTGAGGCTATAAGTGGCAGAACTAGAAAAAAAGAACACGCTGCAGGAAAATGAAGAGGAAGGACAGAAGGAAAGCTTTAGAGGAGTTCGAACAGAGGGGAAGGCATGTGTAGAAGTTTCTTTTTATGTATTATGGATGTTAGTTTATACAATCAGGTCCACACATCTGAGACTTTGTTCTCGGAAATTCATACTAATTGTTTAAACACACATCTGTGTGTGTGTCTGTCTATCCATCCATCCATCCATCCATCATATAATTCTTTCATATGTCTATATTTCCATCAATCTATAATTGTTTATGTACTTTTATGTACAAGGCCAGAACCTGCCCCATTAGCCCATGGCTAGGACAATGAGTACAAAAGAAAGTGAAACCCCACTAATCTATCTGTCTGTGTCCCATGGTAGTAAGGACTGCATCATAAAAGATATGCAACCAGACTCCCTTGATAAAAGAAGAGCATAAAAATTGTAGCCTGGCTTCATCATACTCATATTCTAATCAGAATGTGAGTCTGATACTGCTCCATTGGGCTTTGATTATGAGGGGTCTTAACCGAACCAGGGGAAAAAAACTGCACTCAATTGGATAGACCTATAACCAATCAGAGCAACGCAGTAAGTGTTTTTTTTTTTTGCTACGCAAAGTTATCAACAGAACTCAACTGCACACATGCTGGAAGTAGTAAAATAGTCAGTGTTGCTTCTTTTACTTGGTCCTCTATGAGTGCTACCAAAGGAGAAACCACAATGACCACAGAGTTTTCGTTGCGTCCCATCTTCTTAGTGACCATCGAAGCCAGCTGATACATTAAACTTTTGTCGAATGCAGTTCGAAGGACGGCAAACGCATCTTCCAATCAACAAATCCCTTGATTGCAGTTCCGATTTCTTTTACAACAGACGTAATAGCGGAATCTATACATATCTGTCATCTGTGAGGGAAACCAGTTCAACCCAAGATCTCTTAGATAAAGTGATGATTACGTAACTGCAGATCATCTGTCCATTATCGTATAAAGCCCGCCCTTGCAATTTGATTGGCCCGACTAATTCTGAACCGATCATAATTACTCTTCAATGGATTCGAGTCCATATCGAACTTTCGAACCAAAAAATGTTGTGGGCGGGATCAGGCTGGCATCCAGGCTATAAAAATGTAGGAATGACTGCAGAATTAGACTTATCAAGAATGACAGTGGAATTGATACTAGCTATGTTTCCATCCACTTGTCAATTCGAATCATCTGAAGTCCAATTAAAAAACTCATGCGGATAAAGCTGGTGAAAGTGTGTTTCCATTCAACGGCTTTAAACGAATAAAAACCTGTACGTAATGACATCACATGCTGTTTTGGGATCAAATTGGTATATCGAATTGATTTGAGACATTTTAAGGTGTTTCCATTCATTTTCGCACAAAGTTTTGTTAGACAAAACGGATTCGCGCCATCTACCAACAAATGATCAATATTTCACAAGTTGTAGCCTAATAATGCTTATGTGCCAGCTGATAGCGATATATGAATGGGATAATGTATGCGAGGCGGTTGTTGAAGGGGTTGTATTCGCTATAACAACCGCCTCGCTATATATTATCCTGCTTATTACATATAAATCAACCAAATAAATAAATAAATAATTTGACACAAAATATTGACTTAAAAACGAGTTTATTGATTCTGCTAAAGAAAATAGTCTGTTCTGTCTCTGAACTGCATCCACGGCAACGGTGTATACTAGCAGGACCGCATTCTGTAAAATAAATAAATAGGAATAAATAACAGACCACATTCTAAAAGGGCCTAAAACGTAATCTCAATTCATTATTTATTCGGCAAATAATGTTTCCATCAGCTTTTATCGCATTAGCCATATATCGATTAAGATAAAATCCGATGAGACCGATCGTATTTCATTTGAGTCGATTTTCATGAAATTTCATCGAATTGTGCAGTTTCCATAAGGCATTTTTCATTCGATATCACTTAATTCGGATAAAAACGTGTCGATGGAAACATGGCTATTGTGAGCAACAGGATTATTATAGTCAATATATAGACAGATTTGAAGCCCGGAGTACTAAAGTGTGCTTTGCTGTGCACATTTTTGTCAAAGGATCGAGTTTAAAAGCAACTCTGATGTATTTGAGATGGAAATGGACAAATACTCTTTATTGTTTTGATCCAATTTGTTTTGTAATGCTACCCAAATCACACTGTTCCTTCGTTGGCCAGGGGAGAACTGGTCCCCGACTGAGTCTGGTTTCTCCCAAGATTTTTTTCTCCATTCTGTCACCTGATGGAGTTTTAGTTCCTTGCCACAGTTGCCTTGGCTTTTGGCTTGCTTAATTGGGGACATTTAATATTCAACAATATTATTGATCTGTATTGTATTATTTTCATGTTATCAGTGTTAAGCTGCTTTGATACAATCTGTATTGTAAAAAGCGCTATATAAATAAAAGGTGACTTGACTTTCTATTTTATTAGTTTATATTCTAAAAACAAAAAAATAGAGAAAAAAATAACCATTATAGGTCTTGTTTGGTGTCTGATTATTTTTTTCTTTTTAATGTATACTCTAATTTTTTGAATAGCGTACTTTTTTAACTGACAGAATTGTTATTGATTTTTTTTCCATACAAATATATTGTTCTCTAGATTTATCATAAAAAGCTTGTACAGAAACCATAATTCATAAGGACGCTTTTCACGTTCTGCCAATTTTATCTCCCTATTGATGAAAGATAAAAGGAAAATGCTGTAGAGCGATTCAGTTGAATTATTTATTAGAGATAGAGTTTGTTTGTTTGCTATTTATCGATGCAATCTGATGAATTACAGAACATTTCCCTGTTCTAAGAAGAGTCTGATTGTTTAGGCTCTAGCAGCGATCCATACATTTAGCTTCATTTTTTTATGAAATAAAACCTGCCACACTTTGATTCATTGTGTTTTCAATGGCACCATGTTTCAGACGTGTTGAAAGCTCTCATTTGAACATCAGTCTTTATCTGAAGTACCTCGGAGTGCTTCTCTAAATTAGTAATTCAGAGGAGCATGTCAGACATGGTTAAGATTTTGGGTTCTCTGATGTGTTTGCTCAAAGGTTTTACAGAGTTTTCTTCTATCCCCATCCATTTATTTAGCTCTGTCAGGCTTGTCAGGATAAGGTGAGCTGTGCATCATTGCTAGCCTGAGGGAAATCACAAACACAGACACTATTAGAATTATGGGAAGGCTCGTTGGGTGCAAGCTCCCTCACCGCCAAAGGTCATTAGGAGTGATGCTGAGAATTACACTGGCTAGAATTTGTTAAATAGATGCGATTCTATTTACATTAGCTCATAGAAGTTCTGTTATTGGCACAGTTTTTGTACTTCTGCCACAAGCAATGCCAGTATACTCAATGGAACCCACAATTCAGTTCGGCAATGCATGACGTCACCCGTTCAAAGTAAATGAGCAGCGTTAACACCAGCATTATTTGCAACATTATATCAAACACTTATCAAACTTTTTTTTATTTTATTTATTTTTTTATTGAGGAGCGTTATGGTGCGATAATTATCATTATCCTTATATCGCCTAGTCCTATCTGAACATGGTCATATTGTCCACACAGGGAGACTGAAGCCTGCTGCAGCGGTCACTCTACTGCCGAAGTACCATCCACATCCAAAATGCCAAAATGTAGCGCTTTCCCCAAGATCAGTGCATAAATCCCAGTCCAACTCTTCTTCAAAGCTGTCTTTGAGTTCATCTCGCTCCAAAAAAAAAGTGTTCAGAACAGCTCTGTATACATAATTCAAAATTTTGTTCCTCCCTTTGGCTGTGCTACAGTTTAAAGCTCTGAGAAAAGGAAGTGAGAGACACGGAGAAGATGGCTGGAGCTTGCATGTGTAGGGTATAGGGTTGTGTATCTCCTTATTTGCCGCATAGTCAAGATCAAAGAGTGAACATTCCAGAAGACACTTATTATTTACACATTCTAAAGCGACCAGGAATTTGCCATGTTGTGGTAGATGTCAGATTGCTTTTTCAATTTAAACTTTTTTTTTTTTTTGATAGAATATAACTTTATTATTTGGATTTTTTAATACACTACCTGTCAGTTTCAAATCACTCACTTTTCCAGTTAATACCTTAGATTACTTTAAAATGAAAAATCACATTAAATTCAAAATGAATAGAACAAATAGAAATCAGAGATTAAACAATAAATTATCAATCACTGTGTTAAAACAAACAAAATTTAAATGCATAACATCAAGTCTAAATTTGTCTGTAGTAAATGTAATATATATATATATATATATATATATATATATATACACTCACCGGCCACTTTATTAGGTACCCCATGCTAGTAACGGGTTGGACCCCCTTTTGCCTTCAGAACTGCCTCAATTCTTCGTGGCATAGATTCAACAAGGTGCTGGAAGCATTCCTCAGGGAGTTTGGTCCATATTGACATGATGGCATCACACAGTTGCCGCAGATTTGTCGGCTGCACATCCATGATGCGAATCTTCCGTTTCCACCACATCCCAAAGATGCTCTATTGGATTGAGATCTGGTGACTGTGGAGGCCATTTGAGTACAGCAAACTCATTGTCATGTTCAAGAAACCAGTCTGAGATGATTCCAGCTTTATGACATGGCGGATTATCCTGCTGAAAGTAGCCATCAGAAGTTGGGTACATTGTGGTCATAAAGGGATGGACATGGTCAGCAACAATACTCAGGTAGGCTGTGGCGTTGCAACGATGCTCAATTGGTACCAAAGGGCCCAAAGAGTGCCAAGAAAATATTCCCCACACCATGACACCACCACCACCAGCCTGAACCGTTGATACAAGGCAGGATGGATCCATGCTTTCATGTTGTAGACGCCAAATTCTGACCCTACCATCTGAATGTCGCAGCAGAAATCGAGACTCATCAGACCAGGCAACGTTTTTCCAATCTTCTATTGTCCAATTTCGATGAGCTTGTGCAAATTGTAGCCTCAGTTTCCTGTTCTTAGCTGAAAGGAGTGGCACCCGGTGTGGTCTTCTGCTGCTGTAGCCCATCTGCCTCAAAGTTCGACGTACTGTGCGTTCAGAGATGCTCTTCTGCCCACCTTGGTTGTAACGGGTGGTTATTTGAGTCACTGTTGCCCTTCTATCAGCTCGAATCAGTCTGGCCATTCTCCTCTGACCTCTGGCATCAACAAGGCATTTCTGCCCACAGAACTGCCGCTCACTGGATGTTTTCTCTTTTCGGACCATTCTCTGTAAACCCTGAGAGATGGTTGTGCGTGAAAATCCCAGTAGATTAGCAGTTTCTGAAAATACTCAGACCAGCCCTTCTGGCACCAACAATCATGCCACGTTCAAAGTCACTCAAATCACCTTTCTTCCCCATACTGATGCTCGGTTTGAACTGCAGGAGATTGCTCTTGACCATGTCTACATGCCTAAATGCACTGAAGTTGCCGCCATGTGATTGGCTGCTTAGAAATTAAGTGTTAATGAGCAGTTGGACAGGTGTACCTAATAAAGTGGCTGGTGAGTGTATATATATATATATATATATATATATATATATATATATATATATATATATATATATATATATATGTACCGCGTTGAACAGCATTTCATTTTGATGTTAACTCATTGTGAATTAATTTAACTCTTCCCCACCAGAGTTACCGGTAACCTGCTCCAGCATTTTTCATAATTTTCATAGAACTTTCATTCTGACCCCCAGAATATTTTGTTGTTTGAACATTCGAACATGCAATTTATCAAAATAAAGAACAGAAACTGGTTTAAATAGATAAAAAAAACAGTTGTTTTTATTTACAGTTGAATTGGTACATTTTTAAAAAAGCAACATTTTTTGAATCTTTTTTCGTGTCATTTGGTTAATTCAACGAACAAAATGAATGAATTGACTCGCAAAAAGATTTGTTCATTTTGATGAATGAGTTCGAACAGGAGAGTCACCAACGCACATCACAGAACAGAGCTTAAACTGTTTAAGTTATAAAACTTTTTATTAAAAAGCGATCATTTTGCTTGATAATATCCTTATTCATCATCTGGAATCGTTTAAATTCATTTGGATGACATGGGGGTGAGTAAAGTATCTGCAAAAGTTTATTTATTTTATTTATTTATTTATTTTAAGTGAACTACTCCTTAACCTTCCTTGAATTTTCATTCGGTAACATTAGGCAGTGTTGATATATATGCTATATCGTGGATTTGAGCTATTTGTGTCCGGTAGAGTGTTTGTAAGATGAAAAAAAAGTTAATTGATGCATCTTTGTCAGTAGTGAAAGCTGTTCAGTGATTCCATTGTTTTGAACACAGCTGCAGTCTATGGAGACGCTCGTATCATCTGTGCTGTTCTAGTGAAACAATATCACTCCTGCGTTACCACATACATGGTATTTAACAGATGCTCATTTATATCACAGCTAATATGCTGGGTGATTTTTAAAGTTACTTCATAACATTTCTCAATATGTTTATCAATGTTAAGTTGTTACTGACATTGTTGTTCATATTGTGTTTTAAGCATCTGCTGGAGCAGTCTGGACAGTGACAGTTAATGAGATGCAGAACATGCTGGAATGTGTTTTGCTTCCCAGACAGGTTCTGACCAAACTACTTTCTCGTTTGTGGGTTCTGTTTCCTGTGCACCCGTCTCTCATTAGTATGTGTTGGAACTGCAGTACTCAGCAAGGGCTGAAAGATGACAGACCGTGTCTAGATGACAGGCCAGTTTTCCTCTCATTAAAGCAGAAGATCTCAACCTCCAAGTCAAAGGTCTATTGTCAAAGGTCATCCTACACAGGCTATTAGGCTATTTTTTATTTATGCACTTCTTATTTTCAATCCTTTTTAGAAGTGGGGCTAAAAGTATTTAGTCAGCCACTGTTTGAGCAAGTTCTCCTACTTGAGAATAATGAGAGAGGTCTGTAATTTCAAAATGAGAAAACAAAATCCAGGAAATCAAATTGTAGGATTTTTAAAGAATTTATTTGTAAATTGTGGTGGAAAATAAGTATTTGGTCACCCACAAATCAGCAAGATTTCTGGCTCTCTACAGACCTGTAACTACTCTTTAAGGCCCCGTCCACACTGACTGCATTTTCGGTTCTGAAAACGGAGACCTTTTGCTGACGTTCTGCACCTTCCGTCCAGACTAAAACGGGGAAAACGAAGACCAAAAAACGGAGAAGTTTAGAAACGCTGCAGCTCCGTTTTTCGTTTTGAATCTTCGGAGGGCGTTTTAGTGTGGACGAGACAAAATGGAGGAGTTTAGAAAGCGCTGACGCAGAGGCTGACGCTCAGCTCTATGATTGGGTGTTATCAGTCATGATGTATCCTTCCCCTGATTCGCCAAACACTGTTTACACCGGCGCGCGCATGCCCAGAGTTGGTGAATGGTCACTTGATCCGCGTTTTCAGTCGTTTTAATGTGGACGGAGATTATTTCTAATACGCAGATAAACGCTGGTGTGGTGCTCCACGTAAGATCTCATCCCGTGGGGTCAAAATGATCATGAGAACGGTGAGCAAAAATCCCAGAACTACCCAGAGGGACCTTATAAATGACCTGCAGAGAGCTGGGACCAAGTAACAAAGGCTACCATAAGTAACACACTACACCGAGAGGGACTTAAATCCTGCAGTGCTAGGCGTGTCCCCCTGCTTAAGACAGTACATGTCCAGGCCCATCTGAAGTTTGCCAGAGAGCATATGCATGATCCAGAAGAGGATTGGGAGAATATTATGTGGTCAGTTGAAACCAAAATAGAACTTTTTGGAAAAAACTCAACTCATCGTGTTTGGAGGAAAGAATAATGCAGAGTTGCATCCCAAGAACACCATACCTACTATGAAGCATGGGGAGGAAACATCATGCTTTGGGGCTGTTTTTCTGCAAAGAGGACAGGAAAACTGATCCGTGTTTGAGGGAAGAATGAACAGCACAATGTATCGTAAGATTTTAAGCCAAAACCTCCTTTGACCTCTGTCATTGCCAACAAAGGTTAAGTTACAAAGTATTGAGTTGAACTTTTGTTATTGACCAAATACTTGTTTTCCACCATAATTTACAAATAAATTATTTAAATAGTGATTTCCTGGATTTTTGCATTGTTCTTTTTTTAAGACAAAATTTGTTGTTTTAATGTGGAATTTGTTATCCTGGACATTCACTGTAAACTTACGAACTTAATACTTGTTTTGCTTAGCTAGATTAAAACTTAACAATTATTTGCAGGTCAACAAATTTGTCAATTTAGTGTGCCAAGGATCTATGTTGCCAAAAAAATTACAGAGTTCTTGAGTTTTCTCCAGATATGTCCGTTTTCATGTAGAAGCACATGGTTAGTTACCGTTTTTAATTAATTGTTTTAATATGCCATTGATATTTCAAATGATTTTAAGACATTTTGCTGTCTTATAGCTTTGTGTAAATGTATTTGGGTTTTACATGGCATTGCAGTGACACAAAAACACATTTACATGCAAAAAGCTTTTAGAATTGCTCTTGACTTTTCCTGAAGTACATTATGTGGGTTGTATACATTAATTGTCTCTTTGTGTATATGTGGGCGAAACCATTAATTAATCACCAGTTTTAAATGAACTCTTTTGCAGAGTCAAGTTTAAGTTTGCTGTAATTTCTAAGCGTTGATTAATCACCGGTAATTGTAAACGTGTGCATTGTGTTTATTTGAAGGTCTCTCTGTCCCTATTCAACAATGCAATACTGTAGTTTGGCGGTCTGTTTTAATTAACAACACTACAGCCTTCACATCTTGGGAAACTATTACCGACCACAGTGACCCCTTATTCTATTCTTGAGTTTCTGGAACTTAAAGATTGTTCGAAAAGATAAAATAAAACCAGCATGTGGCATTCGATAGTCTCTTCTGAGTTGCGTCGAGTTAGCTGACAGAGGGAGAAGTTCGCTTCATGTCAGGTCTTATTTACTCTGCAGTGGTTGCATAAAAGAATAACTGCATAACTCTGAAAAACTGAATTAAGTCGTGATAAATTTGAAGACTCCTGGCCCTCTGTGACTCCTTTCATTACAGAGTTAACCATTTCAGCTCACAGAATTAAGATACGGATGGTTTTCCTCATTAGTTTCACAGTATGAGCTATAATTCCAAGCATGTTTCTTATCTTATTTACTCGTACAAGGCCAAGCAATGTTCTCATGGTCATTGTTTACACATCATTGCATGCTGATACATTAAATAACAATTATCAATTGTTAGATCATATTAAAAAATGAAACACCATGTTACTCTGTTTAGTCACTAGCGTTCAAAGGTTTTGAAAGATGTCTCTTCTTACAAAGGCTGACATTCATTTGATAAAAAAAAAATAAAACAGTAATATTTTAATTAAAAAATAACAATTTGATACTTGTTTTCTATTTTATTTTTATTTCAAAGTGTAATGTATTGATGGCATGACAAAGCTGAATTTTCAGCATCATTACTTCAGTCTTTAGTTTCACAGAAATCAGTCTGAATATGCTGAGTTGCTGCTCAAGAAACATTTTCTTATTAACATTGTTGAAAATATTTTTGTGGAAACAATGACTTTTTTCCTAGGGTTCTTAATCAGAAGTTCAAAATAACCACATTTATTTGAAATAGAAATCTGTAACATTATAAAAATGTCTTTACTGACACTTAAAAATAATTTTAATGACTGACCATAAACATTTGAATATACTGTACACATACATACATACCAGGTGCAGAATAGAGAGCCTAAGTCCCGCCCCTCCGCTTCCAGCTCATGGGACCTTATTTCGGAAAAAAATATGTGTGGCAGTCAATGGCGAGAGACAACTTATCTCTTTATTTCCGTCACAGTTCCGTAACTGTGCCCTGAATTACACATATGATGTTTGTCAATTTAAAAGATAATTCTGAAAGTCAAAAACGTTGCAGTTTGTCATAAAACAGAAGAGTAACATTTAGTTTTATGTGAAAATCGATCAGTGAACTACATCTCCCAGGAAGCAAAACAATGAGCGAGATCCACTGCTCGTGTGTGTGCAGTCTGGTACAAAACACTCAGGCATGACGGCGTAACGTTTCGACTATAACATAAGACTATACACTCTAAGAAATAAATCCGTAAAATAACAGAAAAAGTACTGGCAGCTCATTACCCGGACTTTGTCCCTGTAATTAAAAACGACATTTTCTGTTAATTCACAGTGTAACCACTGTAAATAAAACAGAAATTTTCTGTTATTTAATGGTATATCTATAGTAAAAGACTGGACACTTTCTGTAATTTAATGGTATATTTATTGTAAAAAAAACAGGACACTTTCTGTTATTTAATGACATAACTACAATAAAAAAAACGCAAATATTAAATAAATCCATAAAATAACAGAAAATGTACTGGCAGCTCATTACCCGGACTTTGTTCCGTAATTAAAAGATGAAAGATTTCTGTTAATTTATGGTTTTCCTACAGTAAAAATAAAACAGTTAAAATCGTTTAATGTTTTGAACGATATGCATAAAATGATAAAACGCGACAGCTCTCCGACATTAATTTGCCCCACCATGCCAGATGGCAACTAAATAACGTTACGTTAACAGCTTATTTGAACATAAATGTTCGTATTTTACCACAGAAGTGTCACAATGGCTTCCACACACCCGAAATTCTGACTTTAATAAAGCAACTTCTGGCTCGCAGTCATCTGCGTTTGTAATGGCGGTTGCGTCTGAAAACTTTTTGCGCCGCCAGGTTATTGTTCCCACATTGCAACGTGTAATTCAAAATACGGGTAAATGACCTGTAAAAGACAAAAAACTGAAAAATCCTTCAAATTTATATGCTACATTGTACCGTAGTTTTACTGATTTTTTTACAGTGTAGAAACAATGACAGACGTTAGCCTCAGTAAAGTTAGCTTCATTCATTGAAGAGAAAATGTGTGCCTTTGGTGTTTGTAGTCTTTGTAATTACGTATTTTCACAGTCTTATACCTCAATGGTTTTACATCAAACTGTGACTTTCTTTACTTTGAAAAGTATCTTTTAAATTGACAAACATCATATATTTAATTCACAGACTTAGGCTCTCTATACAGTACCCATGTAATGTTATTTCAGCCAATAGAATGACTTTGGTGGTCCAAGAGGAATAGGATTCTGGGAGGGAAAGAAACTTGCATGACCCTGATTTTGTGCCACAGGATGCCATTTGGCTCATTTTCATGTAAATTCATAAAAATATAGACCTGTCCTACGGAAATACATTGCAGCATTGTGTCTGATCTCTATTTCCTCTTGACATCAATAATGAGCAAGGTAGAATTAGTCTTGGGAAACAGTTGTGAGAGACAGCCATTATGTGGTTAAATAATTAAAACTATCCAAAAGGTGCCAACAGGAAAGATTGTGAGTGGCAAGGCCTCTCTGAAGCATGGATAAATTGCTTTTCTCTGACTTAATTACAGGGTTATGATTTTCAACCGATGCAAAGAGCTGCTTTTTGTGTCTTATTATGATAATAAATTAGATTTTATGTATTGCATTGCTGAGGCATGATAATTTATGGAAATGAAGCTGAAGTAGTGGTTTATGTTAGCTCAGTTATACAGTTTAGTTCTCAGGCCGGTGAAGCTCTTGCACAAGGCAAAAAAAAATATGTGTGAAAGAGATGAGGAAAGAGGATGAGTCTATAAGTGTGTGTGTGATGTCTGCATGCTTGACTGGCTGATACCATATGAAGAAGCTTTGATGATTCTCACAGTCTTTGCTTAAGCTTACAGTAATCAAGTGAACGTTCGTCTGAACACATGCTCTAGAATCCTCAGTGGCTGAATAAACTTTGCACAGCTTGGCACATCTTTGCTTATGGGAGTCTCCATTTGAAAACGCCATTATTCTAAGAGGTCCAATCATTGCGTCATGTTAAGCTAAATTGCCTCTTTCTTACTCAGGAAGGTTCCAGATACTGTATGTTAAGATATCAAACTGAAATTATGATTTTATAACAATCATAATATATGGTATAAATTCACACAATATATAATTAAAATATAAAAATATATTATTATTTATATTTTTCCCTTAAAATATTATTATTCTGCCTTATGTTTTTTTGTCATAATTTTTGGTTTTTATTTTATATAACATATATTAACACTTTTTAAAGGGGTCATGAACAAGCTTTTAAAATTTTATTATATTGTGGTCTGAAGGTCAACTTATGACGTTTGTTTGGTTTTTGCATTCAAAAACATCAAAATGAATAAGTAATAGGCTATTTTGTGCCCTAGTTTTGAGCCTAGCTGAAAAACGCTTGGTTTTTATAGGCATCTCGCACTGAAGATTTGGAAGTAAACGCCCACTGCTGTGAGTGGATAACAGTTTTGCATATTATAATGAGATTCAACTCACCTTTCGGTGCACATGGGGGAAATTGTTTTGAAAACGTACAATGTTGTAAAATGCCAACTGGAATGATTCGCCCATACATGTTCTACCCAGTGTCCGTGTGTTGCACCATTCCGGTCAGATCCATTATAGATGGCACAGCACCGTTCTTTACTCTTAATCGGTCTGCAAATCCAGTCTTGTTTACAAAACAATCCTCAGTGAAATGAAGCGAACAGATGAACAATGTTTAACCTCATCAGCTGGAACGTAATTAAAAATAAAGTTTAACCATGCAGTCCTGATTGGAATCCAGAGGAAGCATATTCAGCGACTGTCTTCCACAACCAGGCGCTGCACAATATTTTGTATTGCTTGGTAGCTCGATCCGGTTTGTCATCATGAGGTAGGCATCTATGTTATTTAGCTATGCGTGTAATGAGCGAATCGGTTGGCGGGGCTAAACTGGCCATGTTGGAATAGGTGTTGATCATCTTCTGCGGGGTGGGGTTTTAACAACTTTGACGTCATAGTTCCGAGTTGTTTGTTGGGGCTGGTGTCAATAAAAGCTTTTATTGGACTAACAAGGATGCTTTCAGTTCTGAAACTTACAGGATATTCTTATAATATGATGACCTCTTAGATGTCAAAAGCTCAAGGAAAATTTGATTCCTAAGTTCATCACCCCTTTAATAGCTATCATGAAATAACAACAAGCTATAGCAAAACTTTTACATGATTTATCAATCTTGGTTAATGGTGTTAATTTCTTTATACTACTTTTTGTCCATCACATCAGTCGTTCAAGTTGAGCAGTTTAAAAGTAAATCAAAATCCTGACATTGCAAGTCAACAGCATTTACTAGACTTTTTATAGATAGATGGATGGATGGATGGATTCTGTAGATAGATAGATACTATAGATAGATAGATAGATAGATAGATAGATAGATAGATGGATGGATGGATGGATGGATGGATGGATGGATGGATGGATGGATGGATGGATGGATGGATGGATGGATGGATGGATGGATGGATGGATGGATGGATGGATGGATGGATGGATGGATGGATGGAGAGATACTGTAGATACTGTAGATACTGTAGATAGATACTGTAGATAGATACTGTAGATGGATGGATGGATGGATGGATGGATGGATGGATGGATGGATGGATGGATAGATACTGTAGATAGATACTGTAGATAGATACTGTAGGTAGATAGGTAGATAGATAGATAGATAGATAGATAGATAGATAGATAGATAGATAGATAGATAGATAGATAGATAGATAGATAGATAGATAGATAGATAGATAGATAGATAGATAGATAGATAGATGATAGATAGATAGATAGATAGATAGATAGATAGATAGATAGATAGATAGATAGATAGATAGATAGATAGATAGATAGATAGATAGATAGATAGATAGATGATAGATAGATAGATAGATAGATAGATAAGATAGATAGATAGATAGATAGATAGATAGATAGATAGATAGATAGATAGATAGATAGATAGATAGATAGATATATAGATAGATAGATAGATAGATAGATAGATAGATAGATAGATTCCGCAGTAGCTTGGAGAGTGTACTGTATGTGTGTTTGTATACTGAACCTGTGAAGGCTGTCAGAGGGTTAAGCAACGGAGTGAGATGAATGGATGGCGAGCGGCACTGTGAACTTTAACAAGGAGTTAATGGACAGGCTGGCAGAACGGACTGCACCCACAGAAGGGGTCTGATTCCCTCTGAGTCTGACCATGGCTGATTGATGGGCCGTCTCCCCCTGTTTATATTTCCCTGCCTCCCTGTCACATTTATTTCCTTTGTACAGCTCTTTCTGCCAATATGGAACCGAAATATCTGCAGGGGTGACAACAGCAATTTGTCCCAGACATGAGGGCGAGGGGAGAGTTTGTGGCGCAGCTGTTTTCGTCAACCTCTGCATCTTTGTGCACGGATCTGATCTGGGTTCCGGTGGATGGACATTGGGAGTTAAGCCATGTGACTGAATCCCACCGAGAGATTAACTTAGAACGAGAATGATGCTGAACTTAGAACGAGAATGATGCTGAGTTTGGAAAAAGTGATTTTTGCTCAGAAAGTGGTCCAAAGCAGTTCCAAATCGACACTGCCATTGAATTACAATGGCTAAAAGTAATATCCTAATGGGTGCATCCATCCTATTTTACAAACACAGGGCAGTCAGAGCATTAGTATAAGTGTGCCACTTGCTTGTCTCTGCAGATATGTGTTTACTGATAAAGAGGTCTGTTTTTTGGGGCCATAGCATGCAATAAAGCTCAACACAGGACATTAAAAATTAAAACACCTATTAAAAAAGACCTAATATGCTTTCTCTTTTTTTACATTTTCAACTTTAATTAATGTGTTGCAGTTTTAGCATGAAAATGAGTTATTCTCTATTTCAGCAGTGTTGGGAAAGTTCACTTTCTACATGAACTATTTCAAAGTTCAGTTCACACGTTTTAAAATAAACTAGTTCAGTTCATAGTTCATACTTCAAAAAATGAACTAGTTCATACATAGTTCTTTTTTTCTCTATGTTGCGAGCTTTTTTTTTATTATTGCCACACCCCATAAACTGTACAAGCACAGACAACAATTATTTTATTGCCTTGCAAAGTTTGCACAGAAATGTAGAAATGTTGCACAGATTTTTTCCATCCTCACCGACCTGTCATAAAACCTGTTTAAATGATCATACGAACGTGTCCCTCGCTTGTTGCTTTGTCGACGGTGGTCGCGGTGCGAACACGGGTGGCTTGTGTTGCCAGATTGGGTGTTTTTTCGCTACATATTAAGGCCTGTTTACGTGCGTTTAGCCGGGTTATCGCCTGAAAGGCTCTATAGAAATATAGCACCCTATTGTACGAAGTTAAACTGAGAGAGTGTGTGTTCACAGACACTGTATATCAGTAAGTAGTGTTTCTAAACTCCCTGTAACTTGACACGTCTCAACATTCCACATTTAAATTGTTTCTGAAACAATCTCAAAGCAGTTGACAAATCTTAAGCCAGCCAACCAATCTTTTAACATTTTGCCAGCAATTTTTTTTTTTTTTTTTGAAGAAGAAGAAGAAGAAGGGGCTTTGCTGGGAAAAGAGGTGCTGCAACAATGTAAAATATATGAAAAGTAATGTGTTTTCTGAACATTTAAACATTGGAACCTATTCTAGTAGACCTGAAAAGAGGGCATACTATGGCTTATTTAATACTCGGACAAAAATGATTTTACATCAAGTGTAAATAATTAGCACAACTAAAGAATGTTGTATGAACTCCAAAATGTTGTACTGCAACAATATCTACAGCACACATACACACATGCTGGAAATGTTCTTCTAAATGATCATTTTTATCAAGCTTGTATATTTAAGTTCAGTAATTTCACTTAAATGGCAATGAAGACTACCTATTAATTGTCATTTAAGTGAAATTGCTGAACTTAAATATACAAGCTTGATAAAAATGGTCATTTTAGAAGAAAATTTCAAATGGCATTTAGAGGCTTTTGCATATGAACTCTTCATATATTCCTTGCCTATTTCATATAATAAATATCTTCTAGTTGCCACACAAATAGATTCATTCTGGTTATATGGTTTATTCCACATTATTTATTCTAACTAACTTTATTACATGTCAACTCTCATTAAAGTATTAGCAAACTGACGGATTAACATCTGCTAACACATTATTTTGATGCTTCCCCAACAGACATTCTTATGACTATAAGTAGCTTTGCATCCACATGTCAACTGGTTCTTCTCACCTGAACTCTTAGAGTTAGTCTACTAACTATGGAAGTGTGTTTCCACCAAAGTAATTGTGACTTTTTATCTTGAATTTCTGGCTCGTAATTACGAGCTTAAATCTCTCAATTCTGTCCTTTTTCTCAAAATTGCAAGTTTTAACTTTATATATATATATATATTTTTTTTTTTGCATTTATATAGAATGCAATTGCGGGTTTATTTCTTGCCGTCGAAATAGTGTAACTGATAATTTTATTTATAGTTTTTTTTGTTACTGGCACAGTTTTACACATAAAAAATACACCTTTCGTTATTTGCATCTTGCAGAAATTGTATATCAAGCCACAGGCCAGCGTGTGAGGCAGCATGAATTTCTCCTCACGTAGATCCTTTCCGTGAGCACAAACAGGGATAAAAGGATCTGAATTTATGTACAGAGAGTCCAGAATGGCCCTCCTGCAGCAGAGAAGGCCCTGTTCTCTAGAAGGTAATGTGGAGAAAAGCCCCTCTGGCCTCCGCCCCTCGCAGTGATACAGGAGCATAAATATGCACTCGCACCCAGGCCCTCTTCAGGCCTGATACATCATGAAAGGGTGTAAGGAGTAAAAGGTGTCTCAAGGAGTGCCATTTCTTACATTTTAGATTGGGTGAAGAATAACTTTTTTTCTTCTTCTTTTCTTTGGTTGGAGGTGGAGGTTTAAGGCTATTTCTCTACAATGCCTTAACCCTGGTGATGTAAGCTTCTGTGTATTTGTGAGCAGTTGCTATTTTGCGATTATGGCTGAAATACAGGTCTTATTTAAACCAAATATGCAAACTTTTTATATATGAATTTACATAGTA